>JAVSBS010002529.1:244286-260301 GCA_033124195.1 Coracias cyanogaster | reverse complement strand
GGTTTAGATTGGATATTAGGAGGAAATTCTTCACTGAGAGGGTGGTTAGGCACTGGAACAGGCTGGGAAGTGGTGGAGTTGCCATCCCTGGAGGTGTTAAAAAAATGAGTAGATGTAGCACTTTAGGACATGGTCTAGTGGTCAGGGTGATGTTGGGATGAAGTCTGGACTTGATGATCCTAGAGGCCTTTTCCAACCTAAATAATTCTATGATTCTGTTGTCATCTGGTTAAGAGGAGGAAACAGACTGCCTATGTGTGCAGGGTCACCTTGCTTAATGAGCACAACTTAAGGTGGGGATATATTTATTGGTTTACCTCTCTGTAGGAGCCAGTGATGCTTTTTGTTACCCTCCCCATTAATGGTTTTGATAAAGGACAAGGAAAAGAAAGTGTAGTGTTCACCCATTTCTGAAGAATTAGAAATTAGCCAGAGCTGATGATAAGGTAAAGCAGAGTGCACAACTCTATCTACGTGCTTGTGTCTCGTATACAAAGGAGAATTTCTAGAAGCGCTTTGGAAACAGATACCTAATTGCATGACTGCTTTTTACTGTATCAAGCAAATCTGGCTAGCTGAGTTTTCACACTGGCTAGTTAAGTTTTCCCTCTCTAGCCCATGGATCCCAAGCCTGTGTGTTACTGTACACGTTTGATCCAAAGTCAATGACTAGTTCAGAAAGGCTGGGAAAAAGTATTCTTTAAAATGCATATTTATTTCAGATGAAGTGTAAGAATCTCCTTAGTTTCCTGAAGGAGGTTTTGCTTGACAGTACCATTTCAACAGTATTGCTACTAGTCTGGTCCATCCAATTAATGCTGAGGAAGAATAATCAACCGGTTGGTGTGTTGTCCTGAGCATTTTCTGTGTTTTGAAGTTTTGCAGCTGCATTTACAGGAGCACAGCAAACATGAAAAGCTCACTGCTGATAATTTTTTACTTTATGTCAGACAAACTGAACGTGCATCTCTTAGTCAACAACAACAACAACAAAAAAAAAAAAAAGGAAAAAGGAGTCAGAAAGACTGGGCATGGCACAAGTCAACAACTTAATAACCAGTCAATATTTTTCATCTTATGTGTCGGAAAATGAGCCTGTATAACTGCCTTGCCTGTTTGTACATCTGGCAAACAATTGTCCCTCTAAGATAAATTTTGAGCCAATTGGCCAATTTCAGTCAAATTCAGCTCAGAGCTTAAGGTCTCAAAGGTTAAATTCCTCCAAATTTTGTGAAAAAAGAGACAGCCAGATAAAGCAAAGACAAACATCTAAATTAGTGTCACCACTACAGGAAAAATTGCACTCAGATGAAATTTTTTTTCACACCACAGAATCTATTTCAGGTTGGAAATTGGGTATAAATGGAGTATAAAAACATTATTGTTCACAAAAAAATGTTTAACTTGGAAGTCCCTTTATGTATGATTTTGAATATTGTCAATGATCCATGATGGTTTGCACCTAATTCAGATTTTCATTCTGCATAATTTCTACAGTGAATATTATAATTCTGTTACATTTTTGCAACAAGACATTTTTTCATCTTCTAGACAAACCTATATAATTCATTTTCTTAATTGCAGATACCAGCATATGAAATAGAGAATTAAGACATGATCTAGGTAGCAGGAGCTCTGGGTTCATTTCCTTTGATGAATAAATAATTGGTTATTTGATTAATAAATAATAATATTTTGTTATCATTTTTCTCAAGCACTTAAAAAAAAAACCCAAACAACTCCCTGACATTGTTTTATTGGATATTATCTAACATCACGCTTTTGGGTTCACAAAAATTTTTTGCCTAAAATTTTTAGCTGCAGAAAGTGGGGCATGTGGAGATTTAGAAATATATTTTCCCTCCCATAGTCACAGTTTTTGTGCTGCAAGTTCTGTGCTTTTTCAGATATTCTGAATAAAAGAGGGAGTGAAAGGAAGTATGCCCAAGATGTGAGTGGTTTTTTTCCAGAAATGGATTTGTCCAGCCAGAGAAGACATTACGTGTGTAATTACTCCATTTTGTGATTGCCGTGGAATCATAGCAGCAATTCTACAGATAAAAATTTTGCTTAGAAAGAATATTTACACTCTTTATGCTTTTTTGGCCTGAATTTCCTTCTCACAGAAACATGTGTATGGGGCAGTATGCAGAGGAACAGTGCGGCCCAGAGTATCTCCCTTGAGGTCCCACATGCAACCGTAAGTAAGCAACAATAGTAAAGTTCCATCAATGTGAAAGAGTCTTGTCTTTTATTTTGTTTTGTTTATTTTATTCCTTAGTCACTGGACCACCTTACCTTCCTTTTTTTTTTATTTCCCCATCTTCCTAGCATTATTTTGAGAACAGAAGCCTCTGAAGAAGGATTAATATATTTTCCAGCCCTTGTCATTTAGAGGATCAGAAGAACTTCAAGCCATAGAAGATGCTGAAGAAGTAAAAAAATGTCTAAATTAAGATGTGACATAAACTTTTTTTTTTTTCCTCACTTGAGGGAATCTCGACAGAATCAAGAGCATACTGCCCAGTAAGCCTAGTGCTGCCCTACTGCACAAAGTGAAACCATTAAACTGGCAAGAGCTTTCTAAGCACTCAGTCACAAGCCAATTGCACTAGTTTACCTGTAAGGATGCAAAGAGAATTTCCACCAGATCATTTTAATGCAAGGTTTCTTAGCTAGCTAGTTGGAGTTTCATCTAGTAGGATGGAGTCTGAAGATGTCTGCTCACATATCCACACCTGGGATAGGGGAACATCTCACATTCTTCTAATGGGGTAAATAACAAACAGTTTTTAGAATTTCTGCATTAAGTAGAATGTCAAATCTCAGATACCTTGTGGGATACATATTTAAAACAAACATTTTTTGCCTTTTCTTGTCACAAATCTGTATCTTCTGTAAGAGGAGTAATTCTGAAGCTCGCTGTACAGCTAATTGAAATAGAGAAAAATAAATGAGAATATCAGGTTCTATATGATTTACTCGGGTCTGATAATGAACAGCAGAAAACACTTAGCTTTCAAATAACTCAGTAAGTTCAGACAGTTAAAAAAAACAACCAACCAAACAAACAACAAAAAAACCAAAACAGCACCTCTATTAAAGTGGTTATTCAATTTCCAAACTTACTGGCACAGGATAAGTAAAACAAGCAAAAAAAAAAAACCTCCACAAGCATTTTTATGAGACATAGTTTCTCCTTGGCTTGATACTTGTAAAATTGGCTTATTAGTGAAAATACTTTGATAACCCACCTTTTGCTAGAATTTTGGGAATTCTAGGAAAGGGCCTCAATTTAAAGACAAATATAGTAGCTCCTATTTTTGGAAGGAATCATTCTGACAGTGTCTTCTATTAAACAGTACCATAAAAAAAGAAATGTTTTCATGTCCTACTGATGCTAAACATTTGTAGTGTTTTTCACATTATGAACACCTTAAGTTCAAGAGATCTTCCGTAAACAGAAGTCTTGCTCAAAATTATAATTATAGCATGCTACAAATGGCTTTATTAAAATGCATTAAATAGATTTTCTGAACATATTGTTTAGTCTTCAACCTTGCTGTGACCTTCAGCACCTTTACATAAATGTCCTACAATCCAGTTGTTGAATACAACAAAAATTTTACTACAGACTTAAAAATTATGAACATGACTTATATAGCATAGGCAACTTATATTTGTATTTACATTTACTGTAAAAATTGACACAAAAAGCAGTAGTGGATCTTGTTATTAGGGAAAGGAAAATAATAAAGACCTGTAAAAGTATTACAATATTTCTAATATTTTGTATGCACTTCAAGCTACAGTAATATGTGGACTAATTTTAAGCAAACTATTGACTGAAATCAAATTCACTGCAATATTATGGAGTTTTGTGAAGTCTAATTTACTTTACTTTTACCATGCATAGTGTAGACTTACTTTTCTGAAGTTTTGGGTACAAGATTAAAAAGAACATTGTATGCATGTGTGTCTATATGTGCTACTATTTATAAATGTCAGAAAACTTTCACAGAATTAGAATTTTGCATGAGAAAGCTTGCATCAGAAGTGCATTTCCATAAAGGGAAATATTTTACTGAAGGATTTTTTTGTTTTATGGTGAAGTTTTACAAGCTCCAACAATGAAAGCTCAGTATATGAGGAAATGCAAGAAAACTACTAAAACAGAAATGGGTTTATGCAGGGTATCTTGTTTCTGCTACTATTTGCATTCTCTTCAATGGAAAGGTCACTTTAGACTAGTGAAGCCATACAATAGTATTCTTTAAAGAGTAAATATATTCACTAAGGATATGTCATAACTTGATACATTTAGTGAGATCTTAATGCTCGATTGTTTGCATAGCACACTTTAAACATGGATTTTAGAATCACTATGGGCAATACTAGCTAGGAGCAATGTTACTTTGAGTGTCAATCTCAGAAAAGCTGCTGAATTTGTTCATTAATTGAGCTAAGAAAAACTGATGCCTTGTATTTATAGTATTTTCATAGTAGATATACCACAAGTGCTGGCTGTATAGAACTCAATAGCAGTATTAATTAATTTCTTATTACTATGGAATTTAATTGATGTTATAGAGAAGCTATAGATGGTAACTGTAGAGGAGGTATTGCTAGTATTTTCTCTTTTTTTAAGAATATGGCTGATAGACAATAAAAAATGTGCCACAAGTAGACCAGAATTGAATAGTTTGATGGGGCAGGAGGTAAATTTATTTATTCCATGCTGCTGTGAAGTTTGAATACTTTGCCAATCAGTGAAAAGAAATCAGAGAAAACATTGCATCATTCCCAGTCATACCAATGGTTTACTGGGAGGACTGAAGAATATTGCACTTGGGAAAATTTGTGAGGGATTGAGAAAAACTGGACCTACCAAAATCAAGAAGCAGCTTACCAGAAAAGCTGGTTTACTCAAATAAATAAAATGATGCTAAGTTATTATGATGAAAACCTATATGCTTTCCAATCCTGGTAGTCGGTGGTACTTTATCATACTATTTAAATCAAACAAATACTTTTAATAACTCCTCAAAGTGCTAATACAGATAAAACACCACCAGCAGGAGCATCCTTTCTCCTCTTAAGTCCCTTTCTTTTGCTTTCAAATGCGCCTACCAGGACTTTAAAGAGCTGAGACACTGCCAGACGTTTTTAGGAGCCAGAGACCACAGCATGTAGCTGAGACAGTAGCAGGTAAAAATAGGAAAAGAAATCATTATCATGTGATTATAGAGCAAAAGTTCACGTTGCTGCCAAACAAATGACGCCCATGTATTTGTCCTTCTACTTTCCTCCCGAGCTCATCAGAGCAGCCACAATACAAGTAAAAAGTGAATCTAATTAATATAAGCAGCTGATACTTTGTTTATCCTCGTGTCTTTCATCACTATTATGTGCTATGCCATTTTTCTATTTAGGTTAGACACTCTGACAGAAGCAGTTTTTCCTTTAGGTTTGGAAAATGTCTGGTAAAGGTTAGGGGAGAGAAGAGGTAAATTTTGACAGGGTACTTTAAAGCAAAAATGTTAACAAAGTTGATATCTCGCAAGAAGAGGAAGAAATCTTCCAAATGAGCGATGCCATTCTTTCATCTATTATTCCTAGCCATACTAGTTTCCAAACACAAAACAAAGCCCATTTATGTTTTCTGTTAACTCTTTACTTCCTACTGCTTGAATTAAAAGGGATATAGTACTATAATATTGGTTACTCTGCAGCTGTGATACTGAGAAAGAAAAGTGAAGAAAAAGTGTCAGTGTTGCCTAAAAAAAAAAATAAAAGGAAGATAGAACTCTTTTTGGCTTCTTTGCTGCAGCTAACCAGAGGACTGCTGGCTCCAAAATTGTTAGCCACTGTGTCAACTGCAGCATCTTCTCAAACTAGTTTTTCTTCCCAACAGACAAACCTGATATGACGTTTACTGTAACATGATTAACTCTAGTGCCATTTTTACAAAGTCACTTCTAGAATATATCCATACTGTTTTTAAAAAAAGAAATTCAAGCAGGAGGATGGATATCATATTGTACCTTGAACAAATTAAAAGCATAGAAAGCACAGTTATAAACATTCTGGGAAAATTTCCACAGCCAAGAGAAAAACCTTGTATTAGAGGTTCTGAGATATGTCTTTGTGTAAAGACAGTAGTTATGAAGGAAAAAAAATGCTACACTTTGCTTTATTTTTTACAGTTCTGAATTCTCTAGTTAATAATAATATTGTATTTTCTTTCTCCCTCCTCCCTCTCTGCATTGCCTCCTCCCTTTCATCCCCCTCAACTATCTTCAGGCTGCCTGATCAAAACAAATTACAGGACAGCCTTATAAATTAGTTACAGTAGACTAATGTCTAATGGTGACATGTCTGTTTTGCCATGGTGATGCTCATCCTCCAGAGGTAATGTCACCTAGGTTGTCAGACAAGCAACAGCATTTTCATAAATAATCCATGTGATGCTAATACAGGATGATTTCTGATGCCTTGTAAAAAGTTTGGTCGTGTTTGATTGAGTTTCCCTCAAAATACTGTATAGTTAACAGTATGACCTGATCTGACTTGTCTGGCTGATTTCTGAAAAGGCTACTCTAAAATGCTGGTGTGCACCATGAAGGCACTATGTTACCTCGACACAGCTATGCTGGTAATACATAGAAGACTGCAATATTCTGCATGTATCTCTGGTTAGATCAAAAAGTCACAAATGCATTAGAATACCTATATAGCTAAAATATCAGTCTGATATTTTTCAAGCATGGATTTATTGGGTGAGAAGGGAAAACAAAGGGAGTTGAATCTCTTCCACCCAATTACCATGGCCTAATGCAGTTTGCATGCTTCAGTTCACATGACACTGACCTGTCATTCAACTGCACAACCCTCTCTCACCCCTCCTACCCAACCCGTTCATGGCCAATCTGGACTGAATTTCACCTTTCAAAAATGCAAACATTCACGCTGGTACTAAACAGCTAAAACTACAGAGGAAAAATGCTTTGTGATTAATCTAATGAGGTTATACACCTTATTTGTAGAATATCACCTCCTTTTCAACTAACAAGGGCAAAAGTGCAAGCACACAATTGTCATATAAATTAGTCCCTAACTCTAGTTTACAAATATGAGCTAGATGCTCATTGTAATATTTGCAAAATCTCAGTACGTTCTCCTATCAGAAATGTTGAGCTAGAGACCAACACCAACATACATGTCTCGATGCAACTGGTTTTAGTTGTGCTGGTTGATTGGCTACTTCTGGTTAAGGACGTCCTGGCCTTTCCATATGTGCTGTGGTTACTTGTCCCCATTGTTTAACAGGACGTGTTTTGCCAATGTCTTGATATACATCCCAGCAAATTACACTGGCATCACTGTTGTCATACAGAGCTGGCCACTCTTATGAAAACAATGTGGTTCTTATTTTGAAAAGTATTAACTATAAATGTGATGTGTAGAATCTCTGCATCACTTTTCAGGGTATGACTGAGGTATGATATGGTTTAACACTTAATGCTGTTTGATAAAAAGAAATTAACTAGATCTTTAAAAGCCATGACAGGTCAGGGTGTATGTGTGCATGGGTATGAGAAGAGTTAGATGGTAACCGAGAGGAAAGAAAGAAAACTCAGAATCATTAAGTTTGGAAAAGACCTCTAAGATCATCAAGTCCAACATACAATAAGGTAGAGGACAGAGGACAGAGTGCTTATCTCAGGAGGAATAATATAATACAGTCCATCTTTCCCAAAAGATGAGAACGAGGAATGAGTTCTCAGATTTCCTATCTTCTCTGTGTTTTTTACAATGCGGCTTATGATGCAAACACTCTGATACTCCCATATAGAAATCAATGGGCTAATTGAAAAAAACCTGAAAAGGCTCCAGCATATATCACATTGCCCTCACACTCTGATCAAAGGCAACAATATAGTGCCAAAATAAGACAACAGTTCAATACTGAGATCAAGCTATAGAATAACATCCAAGGATGCACAGATCAGCACAATTCTCTGTTTAATAAGAACAGAAAGGGAGTTTTAATATTGCCACAATTTGATCACTTGGACATGCAGTTTTCTGAGATGGTGGCACGCCCAAGTCCCAGTCCTTCAGTCATGTAATTGCAGTTGTTCCCTTAAATCCCTAAGCTCTACAGTAAGCTGGCAGTTGTAACATCTGACAGCAATTCTGGAGAAATGGAGACTCTCTTTGGTAAAGTGCTGGTGAAATTTGTTCTCTGAAAAAATCAATGCTTTTTAAAGTCGACAATTTTTCTCCCAAATGTTCCTTCAGCTTTGTGGAAACAAATGAAGCCATTTTGGTAAATAAAGAGGATTCCAATTTTCAAAACCTGAACTCTATCACATCTCCCCTCTGACTTTATTAAGGTTTTCCAAGAACACTTGGACCTCATAAAGTAATTCACAGGTGAAACCAAAACGGTTTTCCCTCAAACCTGAAGTGTCACTTCAATTAGATAGTATCCACCTTGAATCAAGACTATTAGACTACTTTACTTTTAGTGAGTTATCCCGAAGGATGAATGTAGCTCTGTTAAGCAACCTGTGCCTCCAGTCATCAGTGCATATCTTCAAATTTCATTTAGGACTTCTATTTACAGCTATGGTGATAGAGGTCCAAGATATAAGGGTTGCTCAAGCCAGTATTCTGCATGAGAAGCTTCCCTTTCACAGCAGTGCAGATGGACTACAGAGGGGTTTCTCTAAAACAACACTGCTGGGTTTAAGCAACATTTGAGACTGCCCCTGTTCATTCCTCTGAAGTCATTTAGTCTTCTTGGAGGACACACTGACACATCAGAACAATGGCTGGAGATTTTTCTTTGCTCTCTGTGGACAACTAGTCACGCATGCTCTAGCTCTTTTATTTACTGGGCTGTTTAACAGCTGTAGACCTTGCTCCTCCTAGAAGTTTTGAGATACCAAATAGAAGGGACTGTGATCGATTTTTCATTAACTGTACTTTTACAATAATGACTCTTCTCTTGAACTCACAATTTGGTAAAGCCTGTAACAGCTTTTCCAAACACCATTTCCAGCTGGATATTCGTGGTTTAAGATGTTTCAACAAGCACACTGCTGTAATCCTTTATTCATAAGAGTTTTATTAATATCAAGACCTTGTGAAACCGAAATTCTAGTTTTAATTACTTGAAGAGAAACCTTATACACTAATAAAAGGCATCTTAAAAAACAGATGTGCCCTCCCTGTTCCAGTACAGGTATCTAACTATTAAAAAGGAAAGCAATAGTCCCATAAATGGCCCATCCCATGATGTTTTCAGATGATATGCATCCTTAGGACAGTGACCATGAAAATGTTGAGCAACCTGGAAAGATTTCACTTCCCACATACAGTGTCAGTGCCCTGAGGCACCACCAGCCCTGACTGTCCCTGTCCTCCCTTCCGAGGACCATCCCCCACCCTGCCCAGGACATCATTTCAGTGCATCCCAGGGTTGTCAGTCCCTGCCTGAGCTGTGCTGTAGGTCTCCCAAAAACAAAACATTAACTTCCAGAGAACTGGAACCCCACTTAGAAAGGATTTTGGGGTTGATGGTTGAAAACTCTTAGTATAGGCTTATGGTCAGGATTTTTCTGGCACTTATATACTGTTTAGAACAGAAGACAGGAAGATGAAAGCAAGCATTCACGGTTTCTAAAGCAGAAAAAAAAATATCTCAGTATCTCTAACTAAGCAACATAGGAAACAGGTTCATACAGCAGCCATTAAGCCAAGGGGCAACATTAACTGCTCTTTCCTAGTCAACTATTATTGGCAATGGACTTTCTCCCTTCTCCCAATTTTTTTTTTTTTTTAAAGAAAACTCAGATATTAATCGTGTTCCCAAAGAAAGTACTCTCTTGCTCCTCATTAGCACCTATTAATGAGATGCATATTCACATGTCTCAATATTAGCTTTAGCCTGCCAAATGCATCAAGGCTCTGTTCTTCTCTGACATAACTTGAATACATGCTAGATTAATACTAAAAACCTATTAATTTCTTTAAAAATTAGCTTCAAAAACATCCTTCGTACCAGTTAATTAAGTACACTATAAATAATGAAAACAGTATTTTTCTGCATGGCACTTGTATGATATATTTACAGACTGCCACAGCTCTTCTCTTTTCCATACTTGGATATACTGTGGATGGGATAATGTTTTCCAAGAGCTACTTTTTTTCAGGCCTTCTCAGACTGAATTGAGTACAAAGGCTCAAGGCACACAAATTATCCAAGCAGTTCACGTCTTTGGAGGAAACACAGGACACAATTAAGGTACGGTTTACTGAAGAAGACAATACTGGCCATGTTTCACAGGAAATTCTGCTTCAGTAAATTTTATTTCAGTTGCCAACTTTCATTCTGTGTGCGAAATGGCAGCTAATCTACAGCAAGGAACAGAAAGTAGAGATGATCCAACATAGAACGTTACTTACTACAAAACTGGTCAGTTTGAGGAGGGATATAAAGATCATCTGTATCAGATGTATCAGATCATCTGTTCCGCATATCATGGCTTCAGGAAACTCTGCAGCTAACATTGCTGAATATCAGCATTCAATTTCCATGATCAGAGACATCAATTCCTGGATTTTATTGATATGTTAGGTGTGAAGATGGGTGGTTGGGTGTCTTCCTACTCTAGAAGTGAAATCTTCGTGTACCAGAAGGCCTAAATTTTCATTACGCTTTCCTGAGTGGTCCTAGAAAGTGTCATGTTAGTTTCTTAATCGTTCTCCCTATTCCTCTTTTAATCCTTTCCTTACATTTCTCTTTCAAAGTCTGCAAGATGGTTCCAGTGAGACAATTTCAGTGATCAAACACTTCTCAATATGAGCATGGAATTGCCAAAATTGTGTTCAGTGTGAAGGTAAGATCCCATATTGTACTACAATATACCTCAAGAGTCATTTGAATATGAAAAAACCTGATCTTTACAGTGATAAAGTGGCAATAAAAGCCAATATCAAGCAATCTTGATATTTGCTAGAACAAGGTATTTTTGCAAACATAAAAAATATTTTCACATTAATACCCAGCAATAGCATCTTTATGATATTTTTCACAACTATCAAGCTATACTGCATCTTTTTGTAAGAAGTCAAAACTGAAGATACACACTATATTTATTATTTACTTCCTGAGAGGAATAAAGCTTATACAGGTTTTGAAAAGAGTTTGATAAAAATAAGGAAAACAAATACTAGTTTTTCTTAAATGACTTTTTAACCAATCAGAGTGCCTCCTCTCAATATGGGTTATGACTGTATAAAATTGCTCTGGGCTTCAGTATTATTGTCATTTGAGAAAGCAAACAGCAGAAACTTATTTTCAGTCAGTTGTGAGCCAGCAGTTGTTTCAATGATGTAACCATACCTTCTGTATTCATAAGTGAAGATAACTACAGAACATTTATAATCCTTCAGTGAAAAAATACAGTATCTTGGTCTCACTCCCTGTTTTTGTTCATCCTTGCACAAACACAGACAGCTACCCCTCAACTAAAAGAAGAACAGTCAATTGTCTTGTTATGTTCCTTTAGCATTACGGATGCATTAGAGCTCTGCTTAGGTTTCATAATTGAGTTATTGCAGTCATTCACATATTAGATTCTAGGCTGAGCTTTGGCAAGACTAAATAATAGATTGAAAAATACAATTATTGCTTACCTACAAAATTCCTTTGCTTTGGAGGTAAAACATATCTATCAGAAAAGTTGTTGTTTTTTTTCCTCAGGCCTATTCAATAAATGAACGTTACACCAGGATTCTTACACAGAGTGTCTTTGAAATGGGTTTTGTATTGATTTTTGTAACTACCCTGTTAGATGACGTTATCCCTTAGTGTGTCATGTTTAGATGGGTCCGCCCGGAGCAGGTCACTGAGGTGATAACTGTCATTTGGAGGGACAGAAAAGCAATCATAGCTTTTTCATTACTTACTGTTTTCCCCCTGCAAGTGTGGGATCATTTGACATATTATGGCTTCTGTGATTTAAACTGCATTCTGAAATTAAGTGCTAGAATACCAAGCTGTGGGTTTAGAAAAATAAACTTCATGTCAAAGGAACCACATGCCCTGTAGGTCATAACTAAGATCCAGAAGTAACTGTCTTCAGCATTAAAAAACCCCAAACTCCACACCCACCCACTCCCCGCCCCCCCAAAAAAATAATCTGCCAAAAGAGAAATATGTTTTTATAAGAGGCAAAAGGATCTAAAATTTTTAAAGTAATTTTAGACTGTACTTCCTATGTAAAAGAAAAATTTAAAACCAATTTACAACCTAGATCTCTTAATTTTCCATGCTAAAACAAACAGTGTGAAAGTATCACCAATGCATTAAATCATTCAGTAAGCAAGTAACAGTTGAACATTGGCATCTAAAAGAAGCCAAAAAGTGGTTTTACCAGCCTTTAGAAAAAATTCCACACTTCCCTGGAAAACATATGTGAGTATGACTAAGTTTCTAGGAAAATCTAAGGAGAGTTTTAAATCAATCCAAACTAAATTTAAAAAAATCTGTATTAAAACATAGCTGCTGACATAAAATACAGAATATGGTAATTATTGAACTGTTTTGATATAGAACAAGGAAACTTGTTATACTTAAGGTAAACTTAAAAATTTATCAAATACCAAGTTAAAAACTGGGTTAATTAGCTATTAAACTAATCTCCAGTCCCAGACACAGTTTTAAAATAAAATTTTTTTGGTTTATTTTCAAAAACAAGGCATAAAGTCAAAGTATCCCTTCCTCAATCAATCTTGAGCATTTAGTATGGCAGGAGTATTCCTGTATTTTAGCGATGAACCCTTAAAATGTCGAGTTTTTTGGTTTTTGGTTTTTTTTTTTTCATTTATTCTGTGTCTTCTGTTTTAATCAACATCATATTTCATTCACAAGTCAGATCATACGTCCCTTACAGGAAATTTATTTTTACAATTCTCACTCTGTAATTCTCCTAGTTCTTAAAACTCCTAGTACTATAAAATGACATTATAGCAATATTAATCTATTATATGGTCGTTGTATAGAATTGAAAAGCACAATTGAAAAGGAGTATTTCAAAATATCCTCTACAAATGCCAGGTTACAGAACTTGCTCTTTGTTGTCTTCTTTCTTACTCTTCATACCCTGTGAACGTTGAAGATTTTACCATATAGAGGAACAGTTTCAGCCCAAGGCAATGATTGCAGTCTGGTGGCTCAGGTACCCTCTAAAGAGAAGAATGTCTTGGTCTGAACAGCTTCAGACTGAGGAATTCAGGCCACCCACATACTGTGCAAAGGTTTTAACCATGAGATTATGTCCTTCTACTATATTTTCAAGGAGCAAGTCTAATCTTTTTCTCTAGAAGAAAGCTTAAAATTCTCTTTTATGATTCCAGAGTGGTTGATGTTCCCAGATTCTGAGAGAGACAGGCACATGCATACGCTCAAGCATGTCTGTCTGGGCTAGTCTTCAGTAGTTCCCTCCTTAGCAGTCAATTTGGATTTCATGCTGAAAAGCTTAAATCACCATACCATCTGTGGGGAGCACAAATCATTAACTAAAATATTAAATACTCAGACAGGGATAAAATTTTCAACAGGTTAAGAGCAAGATTAATAAAACAAACCACCATTCCCTTACCTTCCCACTTTCCCCAAAGTAAGAATAACTTAAGTTTTTTTCTTTTTTTTTTTTTTTTTTTTTAAGTAGACAGCTTTTAAACTATAACATTAATCTGTACTGAAGTGGTTATATACATTTTCTTCCCAAAACCCTATCCCCAAAATTGATGAAAGTTGTAAAATACTGTTAATCTTCATTTTATCTTCATTTGCCTTAAAATGTCCCACAATAGATTTGCAGTCTGGCAACTAAAATTCATGCCTTTAATAAATGTCACTTTACATATGGGTCTTGTAAGTAATGCTTCTTTTAGATTGCTATCTCATGTACCTAGGAAAACACCGACAAGATTAAAATCAGTTATTTTTAGAATATGCTCAGAAGTACTCTACTTACTTAGCACTGATTAAATATAATTGGACAGTTGAAAATAGCCATAAAAGTATAAGATGATCAAGTTACGTACTTCTCTGTTTGTTTGATATTTGAACTATTGTTCAATACTAGCACTCTTTAAATAACTAAAATATACAAAGTGAAAAGAATAGATATTATCTGAATTAAAAAGTAATGATTTGGCAGATCTCATAACCAAACACATTGAGAAATAAACTGGGATTATTTCTACTGAATAATACTGGTCAGTGTATTCAGTAATTTATCATTCATAAGAAATAACTGATTAAAGTTTATTGATGACAGAGAGATTTGTTGACTAAAAATAGCTATGAGAATAGGTTGCTTATTCAGAGATATCCAGATCACTTGGCACCATGAGTGTATTCAAGTAACATGCATTTTAATATACATTTAATACATTCAGTATTCAGCCAGAGGCATGTTTGGAAAGAGCTCCAAACCAGGTTTCGGATGGAATGCTAGCCACAATCTTATTAATTATGAAAACAACTTTTTTTCATTCAGAGTACAGTTTTAAATTTAACTATTTAAGATTTAATTTTTTTCTTTCTCATATTTGCAGAAAAATGTATAACTGGAAAATATTCAAAACCAATTGTTTTCATTTAGTCTTTTATTCATTGGTTTTTATATGCAAAGTCTTCTGATTTCTAGATGTCATAAAATTCAAATTGCAAGCACATATTTTTCCCTTGGAAACAAATGAAATCCTCTTAACAATGATTACTTCAGTCATTTGCTAGATTCTAGAGGAGTTCTGAGAATTTAAGCTTTTTCAAATTATTCAAATTAGCCTCACTAAAAATATCCACTGTTAATTATAAGGAATTAATTTTAAAAGTACACTGTGCTTTTCAACCATTAATATACTTCCTCCAAAGGGAACCTAAGAGAGTATTGTGAAGGAAACTTTATTGTCCCTATAGAAAGCCATAACTATGGGTTAACTGTCAAGGAAATATGACAATACTGTTCTTTTTTACTGACATTATATCTTGAAAACACAGAATATTAAATCAGGATACTATCAGTTATTTTCCTTACTTAAATTCAAGCCACAAAAGGTAGTGAAAATTGAGTGAAATTGACATTTTTTAACTTCTTGAGTCTCTTTCATAATAAAAAATTAGTTGATTTTTTTTATTAAGCATGCTTTCTTTTCTACCTTACTGGGTCATAGACTTGCCAAATGACTTTACTTTGTATCATCTTAAATATGCATTATTGCCTATCATGTCAACTTTCAGAGATATAATTCCAAAAATATATTCAAGTTGTTTAAAATCCATGCATATAATTCTGATAAAGAAACACTATAAGAATCTATTGTAAAAAAAAAAATCCATTCAACCACAATGTATTTATAACTTGTCACAGACTATTAATATGCATCATCCCAACAAAGACTGTCTTTGTCCAAACTGAAAGTGGAAGAACTGAGTGAAGCTGGGAGGATTCTTGATCCCCAGGCTTCTGTTGTTCATTCTTAAGTCAGCATGGCTTCTTTTTCATGGATATACTTATTTACTTTGTCTTCTTTCAGGAATGTAAAAGGAGTTTAAAGTAGCTTTAGCTGGGCTGCAAGATTGGGTTAATAAGATTATAACAAATCTTTTCAATTCTTCAGTCATCTTGCCTTAGGTTTGACTATGAGGTCTGAGGAAGCCTTTGAGCTTCAGCTGAAACAACTTTCACATTTCTCAAGATGGAAACTTCTTTATTAACTCCAAGCTTCATTATTAAAAGCCAACTTCTAGAGAACTGTTATTCCCATCACATGATCCTTCATCTAGAACTGCCCGATCTGACAGCAGTTAGACAAACTGTTCCCAGTACCTCGAGAAAAGTGGACTTAAAAATGAAAATAACAAATGTCAGAAGCGGTGAATTGGTGGGTTTGTGTTAAACGTGAGCCAGAATCATCACAATTAAAAGAA
>JAVSBS010002529.1:195874-244186 GCA_033124195.1 Coracias cyanogaster | reverse complement strand
TGCAGCGACTTGCAAGTCTACTCTCTGACTTAACTAACCACGTGACCTCACTAGGTCTAACTGGGTTCAAGACAGAGGCCAGATAGATAGGAAACATCAGCACAAGGTACTCACAGATTTCTAGATGTTCCATACATTGAGGTGGCACTAAGCTTCTGGGAGCCTTGACCAAAGGTTAAACCATGCATTTTTTTCTGCACATCCACACAGTGTCTAACTTACTATCTAATTTAACCTAGTGTCAACAATGTCCTATTTTTTCCCATTCTGAAAATTGTCTATTTTTTTCAACAAATCATGTACACTTTTTTAGTATAAACAGATATTTTTGAAGAAATATCAACTATATGAAGGAAATTAGGGAGATTTAAATTTACCAGATACTGGCCAAGACACAAACCTACAAGAAAAACCTGGAAAAAGATTATAAAGTCCTCTTCATTTTTCTAAAAATTTCTATAATACAGATATTTAAGATCTTTTGTTAAAATTTTATTTTACTCTTGCTACCCTTTTATAGATAAAACTTTCCACAGATAAATTTGGCTGAATGCATGATTTTTTTCTAATTAAAATGTTACATTTTAGGAAAAGACAAAAAAAAAGATCTGTAAATAAGTGGGATTCAATGCACTTAATAGAAAGGGAAGAAATTAAATTGTACCAGTCATTTCAAACATTGATTTACACATCTGTTCGTAGCTTATGCTAGTTTTGTCAATAGTTGTGATCCATAATACCAATTTATTAAAAGTGGAACTGTTTGTAAACACTGGATACCAAATTTTAAAAATTACTCCTGCGGACAGAAGTATCTGGGGAACTCCAGATCATTAAGTATGGCATCAAACCTGAGTAAACCTGTAGAAACAATTAATGAAGTACAGAAACTACGGACTCAAGGACACGTGTGATTCGGTGGGTAAGAAATAACCTGATATTCATAGAGAAGCACCATGCTTAGAGTTTATTAATGAACTCTGTAGAACTGAAGGTGAGGGTGATCAGGTTTCATATCATATTTTGATTTTCACAAATTTATCTGCCACACCTCTCATGGTAGGCTCTAAAATAAATTAAAATTCCAAGAGGAATTCCATTTGTGTTATAGAACAAGAAGTAGAATAAATGGTGGTTCTGTAAAGTTAGGTCAACAATGGAGTCTGATAAGAACCTGCACTAGCCCCCTGCAGTGTCCAAAATAAGCTGATGTTACTGAGGTATTCAAGATTATTAGGTTAGAATAGATAAATAGAAACGCCCAGTACAAATGTTAACCATTATTAAGGAGAAAACAAAAAATAAATCAGGTCCCATTCTGGTCCTGCAAAGGGTAAAATAGTACTGGAAGAGGTAGAGAGAAGGATGTGTGGCACAGTTTCCATACAAATTAAAGAGATAATAACACTACCATCTGGAGGAAAGATAACAAAAGTCTACAAATATATTAATGAGAAAGTGATATAAATTCAAGAGTGACCTGGGTGAATCAAAGTCATAAAATAACATGTTTAAAAGAGGCAATGCCATATCACATAATGAACACAAAAATCAAAAGCAGAAAATCCTAGATGTGTTCATAGAAGAAAAATCAGAAAGATACTGCCTCTGACTCACCAAGTCCACACATTGCTGGCAGCTTAGAAGGGTACACAGAGGGAATTATCACTGTATGCTTCCCTAGGCATCTGCTGCTAGTCACCAATGAAGAAAGGAAATGAGGATAAGATGGACACTTTCATCTGATCCAGCATGGCAGCACTAATGTTTTTATTCAGGAGCCCCTGGCATTACAGAGGCGAAACAATGTCAATTGGCTGATTAGCAGTATCTTGCAACAGGGAAAAGCAGATGCTCTTAAGCTAAATTGCTTTATTTGGAATGCATACAGGACTGCAGCAGAAGTTCCCACAGAGAACTTGCAGACTGGCCAAATGCAGTCCCCACCACAACTCTATGTCCATCTTGAGGGAGCAAGGGAGGATTGAGAGTTATCACATATACCCATCCAAGCTTTCTGTAAGAACACTTATTTTAGAAACAAACCAACCACACAATCCTGGTATTACCTGCTTTTTCTTCTAAATTACTGACACCAAAACTGCGAGATTTTTGAGATCAAGACTGTCTAAAACTTTATACATCTGAAACAGACAAATGTCAATGTCCACCTCTATTCCTTTACTAAGTTTAGTTATGTCCTTCATTTATGGTCCTTGTAATTCTAAAAAATACTTTGACCATACAGAAAAAGCCTCTCAGAATCAGAGTCAATACACTTCTCCCCTTAGTTGCAAAGAAGAGATTATCAGTTGGGAGGAACTAAAAGGAGACAGAAGGAATTCAATGACTTTAAAAAACTTTTCGATGTGATTTGGATCTCCAGGGCTAGTATCTGCAATCATAAGGTTATTGCCCACTGCAAGGCATCATCAGAGATCAAAAGCTAAATCTTTGGGGAGGTTTGTACTCTAATACTTTTGGATTTCTCTTGAGTGTAACTTAGTTCTGAAATTCTTTTATTTAAGGATAGCTATGTTATCAATATAATGTTTTATTACCATTGAATGGCATGTTCATTTTCAGCTGTAATGGAAGTTTTTCTTGTGTGCTAATATAAGGTCTGGTTGTAGGACTTTAGCTAAGAGCCACAGTTTGTAATTCACAGAGCACTTTGAAATTTGAAAAAAGAGTCTCATAAATCAGTTTAAAGAATAATAATGGAATTAAATTATTATCATTACATATACACTCATTTCAACTGACTTTTCATCACGATGACTTTCTTGACGTATAAATATGAAGCTCTACAAAAGAGGGAGCTATTTTGTCGTTGTTGTGAGCGAATGAGGGTATTAAAAGAAAAGTAGTCACTTATGTAAGAAAACTCCAGCAAGGAACCAAGTAGTACTACAGGAAAAAGTAGATATTCTTCACAAGGATTGTGCAAAATAGTGTGATTGCATAATCAACTGGAAAGAGAAGCGAAGCATGTTCAGTGGGGGTTATACAAACCACACTGTGTTGTGATGATTACCTCTCAGAGCTGAACACGGTGGCTGCTGAAGCTTGGTATTATCTTGTTATGTATGCCCAATTTTGCAATAGTCATAGGCCACACCACAAACCAGGACTCACAAAGTCAGCACACAGAAAAATATCTGTGTCTGAAGTTCTGGGACCTGAGTTGTTGGCCCTGAGTTGGAGTTGACCTGTGAAATGAGTCACAACCAAGAAGAATGCTTTTTCTTACTAGCTTCATGTTCCAGAGGCAGAACCTGGGCTATCTGTGTCTCTGTGGCTCTGCCCTCACCCAGGTGGTCATGGTTGGGGTGGTGGGTGAGGCCAGGACTATTTTAACGAGGAGCTGATCAGTTGGAGGAGCTTCCTGTTGGGTGTGACTTCTATTGAAGTTGGTTGCATGTTGCTGAATTCTCTCAGGGGTGTCCTTCCATGTGTCCAGCAGGCAATGCTGGCACCACAGTGGGCAGTGGAGGAGCCCGGCCCACAGGAACCTATGGCAGGACTGTTTGAAAGAAGACTTCTGAGGGGATGTTGATAAGTTCAGTGTTGGCCTGTGTGATCAGGAAACTGACAGCAGCATAAAATGATGATTCCTGAACCGGCACAATGGTGTCCCAGGGATATTACCATCTGATAGCTAGATCCAAATAAAACTAAAGATGAAGAAGTGGAATATAGGTGTATTTGGGAACGTATTTCCAAAATTGTCATCCTGAAACATTATTTTTAACTCCAACTAAATACTGGCATGCCAGCTTTGGTATGCCATCTTATCACTAGCAAGCTGAATGAACAGAGCTGAAAAATTTGCAGAGAAAGAGGATGGTACCAATTTTTGAAATCGTGTTTTGAAAAGAGAGACTGAGTGTTGCTCAGGACTTTGAAAGGAAGTGGATAGGCAACTTGAGAAAAAGATACCAGACTGTCCAAATGCATTTCAATTTATCCACGAAGTCCTAGATAAGTCTTGTCACAGAGCACAATGGCCTTCAAAAGTTCAGACATGGTTTTTGCTCTCCCTATTTTCTATTGATTACTTCTGTGTGGCTGCACACTGAGGAACAGGCAGCCAATGTGCTGTCTGCTAAGGATTCTGAAACTCTGAACCCCCCATATAAACTGTAAGCACATCATTGCAGCACATCACTTTTAAGCAAATAAGGCCCCAGAAATAACTTTAAGATTAGCTCTCAGATTCAATGATATCTGTTAGATGTATCCCTAAGTTACTAATATAGTAACCTCAAAAACTCTTGTTTGTTCCTCCAGTATAGCAGCTTTGCTCCATGGGCTAAAAAGGAACTGGAGATTCGGTCCTGCCCCCATCATGACCTTCTTCTACCATAGCTATCATTGACCCACAACAGAAGAAGCTGTCCCTATCTGCAGAGTAAAGGGATCTCAGTTCTCCCTGGACCTCAGATGGGAGTAGGAGAATAAGAAGTTCATTAAACATTCTTCCTTCTCTTGCATCTATGTAAGAATAGTGTTCCAGATGTATAAAATGTATCCTACAATGGTTCAATTTTAAGATTCAAAACCTTCTTTTAATAAAATAAACCCAAAGCACTCTTAGGACTTTGAAACAAGACATTGAGAAATGGATACTTCAATTTCAAAAGTTAAGAAACTTATCAAATCATATTTCCATCAGTAACAGGGGTAAAACTTGCTGCTTGCACATCTGGATGACCACTGACTCTGAATTTTGGAGGCCTGCTACTTTCCTGAACTTTAAAACAAATGGCTGTTCATCAACATCTTCTTTACCAGAAGAGCAATATTTTCTGTTTATTACTTATTTAGCTCTGTTCTTCTCTCTATGTAAAAAAAAATACTATGCTTTGGTATTCAAAAGAACACAGAATTATACATAAAACATACAATTCAGAATGTTTTGTTCAGAAACAGCCCTGAAATGTGTTAAGGTAAAATAGTTCTGGAAAATATACAAATTTTAGATATCAGATAAATTTTGTGAATTCTTTGCAAGCCAAAATGAGCAAAATTTGACAAAAGTTATTATTTATGGTGACTAATCCAGCTCTTTGAACAGCCAGCATTGTAGTTTGAGATAAACAATCACCTTCTCTTAATAATAAATTTGTACTGATTACATACTTCTATCTTATCAATTAAAAACTTTGGCATTCGCTCCATTGATACTGACTTTCCCTAAATTTACAAAAATACGGGGTGCCTGGTTGCTGTACAACTTGTATCTATACACTTGCCCGTGTTTATTCATAACTTTATAATCAATTTTAATTTATCATCCACTTTTATGCACTACACAATAATTATCTTCTCACTTTATTCTATTGAGTGCATTCACCTTGTTACTGGTTCCTGTGTTTGTTTCTTTTCATCATATATTTAACTGAAAAAAACTGTTTACTTTATTCTTTGGCAAAAATGCCACAAATTGACTGAAATAATTTCTTCAATACCTTTAGGTAATCGGTTGCAGAGCATTCCTACTAACCCACTTCAAGAACCATTGCAAATGCAGAGGACAGGTGGAATAACTACCTTCTGAAGGAGAGTAAAGTAGCCATTCCAGAAGTGACAATTTGTTTGGTCTGTGCCAAGTTCATTTTGGTTTTGCTTTACTTACAGTCATACTTCAAATGAAGAAGAAATGTCATCATCTTTTTGAAACTAAACCTATGCATAGAGTGATATATCAAAAATATTACAGGGAGATTATTATCGATGATGTTTCAAAATATGCCTTCAAGCTGTTAGTGAAAAAGATTCATTTAAGTTTTTTTTTCCATATCAGGCAGCACAATTTCAGTAACATGTTAGACTAGGTATGCTGGAGATGACATTCAGTACCATTATGATCACTTTGGGTGACAGCTACCAATTCCTAGTCTTTGTGTTCATAACCACTGGCCATATTCTCCAGCTGTCTGCTCCCCTGTTTTCAGATTATATTTAACTCACCTAGGAATCCTCGTTTCCCAAGCAATTTCTCCTACCAAGACATTCTGGGTACCAGAAATGCCATCACCTTTATGCAAATGTGAATAATGTAAAATATCAGCTAGTTCAGCAAAACATTCTATGAACACAATGTGATTTGTAGGGTTTATTTATAGACAGAAATCCAGAAATAAGATGGAGACAAGTAGAAAGTTAGTGACCCAATAACTCTGCCCTGAAGAAATTAACTTTTAGAACTGTTCAGAATACTTTTAACAGAAATTAATCTCAATGTCATGAATTCACAGAGTCACCCTCCCCTTATAAGGGAGAGTCAAGCACCATTTTAGCCCATGCCTGGGAGAAACCTAAGTAAGAGCTAAGCTCAGAGCAAAGGTCCTCATATGCAGCCAACAGATGCAGCGTTTTGCACAACAGGGCACAAAGGAGAGAAAACCAAACTTTCTCTAACATACACATCCTTAGCTATGGTTGTGTTGTGCCGTGCAACATGTTTCCCAGGAGCTACTGGAGAAACTACCACTTCATTATCAGATGGAGCTTGGATGCAGATGGAGCTTCAGAGAAGGATTCAGCTCTGTCTATCTCAAGCTGCAGGGAGGGCCTGGGGCCTCTTGTTCAGCCTTGGGCACATGGTCTTTTAGCCTACAGTAGGTATGCCATTGTCAGTTAGATACATTGCCAAGTAAAAGAGCTGCAGACGAGGTCTCCAGACTGTGCAGAGAGGATGAAAAAGAGATCAACTATATCTTCTCTGAGACCTGGGTCAATCCTATGAGTCAACAACTGGTTGCACAGTTGGTGTTGGCAGCATGGTTTCTGTTTCTGTGACAACAGGACCCCCCTTTGAAGGTCAGCAGATGCTCAGAAAAGGCAGGATCCACCTGACTAAACAAGGTGAAAGTATGCTTGCCAACAGGCTGGCCAGCTTGGTGAGGAGAGCTTTAAACTAGAAATGGTGGAGTAGGAAGAGATTCCTCAACGAACAAGTGATGTAGTTATGGATTAAGTATATAAGTCAAGGGCTGGAGGTGATGGGTACAGAGGCAACACAGCAGACATCAAAACAAGGCTGAAGTTGAAGCACTTCAAGTGGAGACAAACAAAAGGAATTGTCTATGGAAAGGCCTTATGGGAAAATGCTGTTCTGGAAAATAAGCATACTTGCATGCCTCTCTGAAGTGCCTGTACACTAGTGCATGCAGCATGGGGAGCAAACAGGAGGAATTAAAAGCCTTTGTGCTGTTACAGGACTATGACTCCATTGGGATCGTAGAGGCATGGTGGAATATCTCACATGACTGGAGTACTGTCATGGATGAATACAGACTCTTTAAGAACAGGCAAGGAAAATAAGGACAGGCTGTTGCACTTCATTTGGGAGAGCAGCTGGAATGCATTAAGCTCTGCCTTGGCATGGACCAGAAGCCAGTCAAAAGCTTATGTTATGGGTCAAGATCAGCAGTAAGACCAACATGGGTGCTGTTGTAGTGGGTATCTTCTATAAACCTCCTAATCTGGAGTAAATGAGGCCTTTTTCAAACAGCTGAAAGAAGCCTTACATTCATAGGTCCTGATCTTCATGGATTCAACCTCTCTAATACCTGCTGAAAGGATAACACAAGAAGGCACAAGATCTGGAAGATTTCTGGAGTGCACTGAAGACAACTTCCTGATGTAGTTGATTGAGGAGTCAACAAATAAAGGCACCCTGATAGACCTGATACTTGCAAACAAGGAAGAACTGGTCAGGAAAGTCAAAACCAGACTCAGCCTTAGATGCAGTGACCATGAGATGTAGGATTTAGGATCCTGTGAGGAGAGAACAGGGCAAAAAGCAGGACCATGACCCCGGTTTTCAAATGAGCAGACTTCAACTTCAGAGATCTGTTTTGGAGAATACCATGAGATACAGCTCTGGGGAGGATAGGGGTCCAGGAGAACTGGTTGATATTCAAGGAGACTCCAAGTGTGGGAATGGTTCATCCTGAAAAGTAAGTAATGATGCAAAGGCATCAGGAAACCTGTACGGATAAACTGGAAGCACCTTACTGAACTCAGGCATAAAAAAGAAATGTATAAGAGGTAGAGGCAGGGGCAGGTGACCTAGGAGGTAGTTCTTGCCCTCTGTTTAGCCCTCATGAGGCCACATCTGGAACACTGTACCTGGTTCTGGGCCCCCCACTACAACATACGGGCTTACCAGAGCGAGTCCAGTGAAAGGCCACAAAGATTATTAAATCATAGAATCATAGAATAGTTTAGGATGGAAGGGACCCTAGAGATCATGTAATCCAACCTCCCTGACATGGGCAGGGACACCTCTCAACTAGACTAGGTTGCCCAAGCCCTCATCCAACCTGGCCTTGAACACCTCCAGGGAGGCAGCATCCACAATCTCTCTGGGCAGTCTATTCCAGAGTCTCGCCACCCTCGTACTGAAGAACGTCTTCCTAAAATCTAGTCCAAACCTACTCTCTTTCAATTTAAAACCATTTCCTCTCATCTTGTCTCTGGATATCCTTGTGAAAAGTCCCTCTCCAGCCTTCCTGTAGGTTCCATTCAGGTATTGGAAGGCAGTTACAAGATCCCCCCAAGGTCTTCTGTTCTCCAGGCTGAACAATCCCAGTGCCCTCACCCTATCCTCATAGCAGAGATGCTCCAGCCCCTGGATCATCTTTGTGGTCCTCCTCTGGACTCGTTCCAACAGATCTATGTCCCTTTTATGGTGGGGACACCAGAACCGGATGCAGAATTTGAGGTGGGGTTTCACAAGAGCAGAGTAAAGGGGGAGAATCATCTCCCTTGATCTGCTGGCCACACTCCTCCTGAGGCATCTCAGGATACAGTTGGTCCTCTGGGCTGCATGAGTGCACTGCTGGCTCGTGTTGAGCTTCTCATCAATCAACACCCCCAAGTTCTTATCTTCAGGGCTACTCTCAACCAATTATGTACACAGTTTGTAATCGTGTGTGGGATTGGCCCAACCCAGATGCAGGACCTTGCATTTTGACTTGTTGAACCTCATGCAGTTTGCACTGGCCCATTTCTCAAGCCTGTCAAGGTTCCTCTGGATGGCCTCCCTTCCCTCAAGTGAGTCCACTGCACCACACAGCTTAGTGTTGTCGGCAAACTTGCTGAGAGTGCACTCAATGCTGCCATCTATGTTACTGACAAAGATGTTAAACAGAACCAGTCCCAGGACAGACCCCTGAGGAAAGAAATGACTAGAGCAACTTTTGTGAGGAGAGGCTGAAAGAGCTGGGACTATGCAGCCTGGAGGAGAAAAAGTTCAGGGGGTATCTGAGGAGAGGGTGAAGAGAAGATGGAGCCAGGCTCATTCCAGTGGTGCCCAGTGACAGGACCAGAGGCAGTGGGCTCAATCTGAAACACAGGAGATGCCATCTGAACATCAGGAAACATATTTTTACTATGAGGATGGCCAAGCACTGGCACTGTATTTTGTCACAACATTTTCCAATATGAGTGCTTTGTACTTTGAGGGCAAGGGTATATTTACAAAGCATCTTTTGGATAGAAAACACTTCAGTTGTGTTTTTTCACAGTAATGAAGTACTGATGAAGACTACCTCAAATAGTGCACCAGGTCATCCACCTCACCCATTTGTAGAAAAGTGGGTATACAAATACCCATATGTAGAAAAGCTTCTGGAACATTATCTAAAAGTGGTGCCAGCACAATAAGTTTCCCATAACAGTTTTTCAGTTCTTCTAGAAATACTAAAAAACTTCTGTCAAACTCCATTTGATGTATGATGGCAGTTTGAATAAATATACTAATTTTTCCAAATAAATTATATTAAAACTTTATTTAATGAAAATCCAAGTCCCTACTGATGTTCCTAAAGCTGACTGATTGAATAAAGTAGCAGCAGTGGCTCACATTGTTATCCATAGCACTGTTTATGAACTGTAAGACACAAGTAAGTTAATCATATCTCTATAGCCTTAGTAATATGAATTAATCAGGTGTTGAATGGATTGTGGAAGTGAATTTATTCTGCTGGAATCACATCATATGTTTGCATGGAAAAGACTGAAAGTCTACTTGTGAAGCCAAAAAAGAAATGAAAATTTTGATAACGAAATGCACTGTGGCTTCTATCCAATTTAGCATGCAAAGTAAGTAATCACAGCATACTTTTAAGTATGACACATCAGTGTTGCAGTACAGACTAGCTGCTGGTGTTCTTTCCTTGCGTGCTGCTTATCTAGATATACACATGTGCATACATACATGTTTGAACTTTACACACACACAGACGTATATATGAGCTAAAGTCAAATGGTATAGACTGAACTAATTTTAAAAATGGAGAGTATGAAGACTATTTTGGAAGCAGAACAGGTAAAATGGCATTAACAGAAACTGGACAGTAAAATGAGCCTGCACAATGAATTGTTTACAGAGTAATTTGGCAAATTGCATAGTGGCGCAAATTCCTAAACAAGGCAGTTATTTCTGCTATAGTCAACATAGTTTTCTTTTTTAATTATACTAAGGTCTCTATGCAGTATAACTAGCTGCTTTTTTGAACCTATGTCCCTGCTTTGTAATACAGCAATGGCATTACACATTTCCTCAGTAGTTTTAACCCAGTTATTCATTTATCCATAATACCTTGTGGTCACTTTTAAATACCATTCTTTATCTCCCATATTACCTTCATTATTTCACTATTGATGTTTGTAGCTACAAAACAAGTGCATATATGTAGTAGTACAGGATTTACATTTACTGTGGGTTTCATTTTACTTGATAAAAATAAATTGACCTATAGCATAAATTTGTTACAAATACAGAAATAAATTGCTTTCACTTTTTATGATTCATTTTTTAAATTACTATGTATAAAAGCTTAATATAAAATTACAATATATTGAATCATTATTTACATTCAAAGTGAAGCTTGCAAGGACTCCTGCAAGGGAAGCCACACTCTAACCTTAACATGAGACTGACACACATGCTTCTGTTCCTTTACTGAAAGACAGCTGTACCCAAACATCTGGTATTTTTGAACCAATGAGAAAAGGTGCTGTGATGGACCTTTTTCTCACCAGCAATGAGGGGCTTGTGGGTAATGTGAAGCTCAAGGGCAGTCTTAGCTGCAATGACCATGAAATGGTGGAATTCAAGATCCTTAGGGCAACAAGGACAGTGCACAGCAAGCTCACTACTCTAGACTTAGGGAGGGCAGACTTTGACCTCTTCAGAGATCTGCTTGGTAAAGTACCGTGGGATAAAGTGCTGGAGGGAGGAGGAGCCCAAGAAAGCTGATCAATATTCATGGACCACCTTCTCCAAGCCCAGGAACAACGCATCCCAAAAAAGAGAAATGCAGGCAAGTATTTCAGGAGGCCTGCATGGCTGAACAAGGAGCTCCTGGATACACTTAGAGGCAAAGAGAAATCCTACACAGAGTAGAAGCAAGGACCCCACCTGGAGTACTGTGTTTAGCTCTGGATCCCCCAACACAAGAAGGACATGGACCTGTTGGAGCAGGTCCAGAAGAAGGCCACAAAGATGACCAGAGGGCTGGAACACCTCTCCTGCGAGGACAAGCTCAGAGAGTTGGGGTTGTTCAGTCTGGAGAAGAGAAGGCGCTTCGAAGATCTTATTGCAGCCTTCTAGTATCTGAAGGGGGCCTACAAGAAAGCTGCGGAGGGACTTTTTACAAGGGCTTGTAGTGATAGGATGAGAGATAATGGGTTCAAACAGGAAGAGGGTAGATTTAGATTAGATGTAAGGAAGAAGTTCCTCGCTCTAGTTGTGTTTAAAATGAGGTTGGCTGCAGCCTTGAGCAACCTGGTCTAGTGGGAAGTGTCCCTTTCCACAGCAGGGGGGTTGGAACTAGATGGTCTTAAAGGTCCCTTTCAACCCAAACCATTCTATGATCCTGTGATTCTATGATCTGTAATATAGTGCCATTTTTGCTTTCGCTCACTTCAGAATACATTTATTAGAGATGCCTAAGCCTGTATTTTCAAACTCAGTCATATTAGCTGTATTTGTTCAAATTTATATATAGTAATCCAAATGTATTATTAATATAAAAATACATAAGTATTCTTTTATTTATCTGTAGCCTTAGTCTCCTGCTTCTACTGAAGTCAACACAAAAATCACCTTTCACAACCATGAGACCTGGCAGATCAATAAATTGATTCAATTCCTTCAGAAACAGAAACTGTTGCTTATTATAATTACCGTATAATTGCTACAGTGGAGATAGCAATTCTGAAATCTTCGTCTCTAAATCAGTCCCATTAAATGTAATAAAACACAGAAAAAACACATATTTTAGTTTCTAGGAATATTTTATCCATATGCAATGAAAAGTTTATGCAAACTGATTTGTATTAGGACTGACAAAGAATCACATTTTGGCTTTCCTGTGTAACACTCATATGATAATGCTTCACCCTCCCAGTGGAATAACTAAGAATTCATAGGCAGTAATTACTATAGCCACATCAGCAATAATACATTAATCTATGCAAAGAACAGTTATTCTCTAAACACCAGTATGAACTAAATCTGATTTGCAGAAATGTCAGCATGATCTGTCCACTTCACAATGTTGTGAAAAACAGCTGTTCAGCTGGGAGCGAGTGGTAGACTAGCCAGTATTCACCCCTTGACTGAGAGCTGTGAGTTTTTCATCCACCTGTGAGAAGCTGTGAGCTCCAGTGGAGAAGTGCCACATATGTTAAGGACATGTTACTTTACATCCACATATAAATTTAATTTTTAAATTGTTTTAAACAGGCAACAGACCAGCATCACTTTTTATCTCCCCAGACTGAGACCTGCTTTAACAAGATGCGTTGCATATGGACTGTGCAGAGTTGACCAGAAATTTTCCACCTCAAATCCTGTGTAGCTCAGCAATCTGGCTGAGTGCCTGTACCCAGGAAAACACCACTTTGGTACCCTGAGTGACTCCCCCATGATCCCCTTTGAAAAGAAACCTAGGTGTGTGAGTGGGAAAAGAGCCACTTGAGTAACCTCTCCAATCTGGACAGTCCAAAGGCCACAAGTGTGCAGTTCATGGAGTAGTTATCAGCCTCACAGTATCAACACAGGCAGAGACACAATTATCACAACTAATGTTGATGACCAAATGGAGAAAAGGGAGAATGTGTCTACAAAAACTGTTGCTATTTTGCCCTGGACACATTATGAGATGGTTAGACATGAACTGAAACCCTAAGGATGCATTCATGTACCTCTGTGTCCAACTATATGCTTTCAGCAGGCTATCTTAGCTCGGATACGGTGTTGTGGGACTGCTAGAGACTGGAGATGGCTGATGTTAACTAACATTATTTTTATATATTTATTTCATTTTTATCTGACGCTATGGATTCCATCAACATTTAGCTCAAGATTCTATCTAAAATATTCACTTTCTCCAACAGGAAACGTCTTACATAGGAGCAAGCAAGCTCATGTGAGATGTACAGCTTTAAACCAGCTGAGAATCTGGCCCAGAAACAGTATCCAAAACTAAAAGTGCCTCTTCTGATGCACCATTTTCCAAAGCTGTCCATAGTACTTTATTTTCTATGCTGTTATGTAATTATATATAGACACAGGCACAGATGCACACATACAAGCAACTGTGTGGATAAATTTGTGATACGATATTATGTGCTTTTTCTTTTGGTCCAAAGTACTGCCAGACAGGGTTGATTTTGAGATATGTCCTTTCTGGAAGCAGAGTGGAATAACTTCAGGAACATTTCTTCTGTTTCTACTAATAAAGGAAAAGATTCAAGCCAAATCAGTAATGCTGTATTTCTGAACAAGGTGTGCTTGTTCTACCAAGGATATGCCAATAATTCAAGTTAATCAGCAGAGTACATTACAGAGGAAACTCTGAACCAACAAGCTGTACAAACAAAATAGCAATCAGAAGATTTAATGCATTTCTGATGTACATTTAGGGCATTGACATTGGGCCACAGATGTACATGTGTTGTGTTTTATCTTTTTGAGATATGGCCTGTGAGAACCTATTATAGCACATCATCAACCACAAGTACTGGGCCCAGCAAAGGAAAAATTCCATCACACATTACTCCTTCAGATATATTAGAGAAACAAATTGTACTTGGAATTGAAAAGCCACAGTCTTATTCTGTCTTAATAAATTCCTGCCAAAAGGCTAAGTGTAAAACTAGAAATACTTCCCAAATGTTGTTACTGTATTATCATCTCTGACATGTCAAGGGCTGCTCAGGGGATCATCTAGATATCATTTCAGAGTCCTCACAATAAATCTGCTTTTTTATATCCTGTGCTTGGTTTTATGTAGCCATTTTGAGTCTGCTGTACTTGAAACCTAAACATCCCCTTTACCAAAAGGCAAAGGCTGTTTTTTAACAAGAGTTCTGACACTTTGGTGATCTGATGATACTATACACTTTTCAAAATCATAGATACACCTTCAAATGTTATTTTACCTTTTCCGAATACATTCTCTGAAATGCTGTGATGAGTCTGAATTATCTTAATAGCCTTGATTCTGTCCCTGCACTGTCATCTTTCTATTCTAGATTATGCATTATATTTTGATTTTTTTATTCTGTTATCGATACTTGCAGACTCTTGAGTGTTTTCTCTCACACACACCTTGTAACTCTTAGATGTGTCATTGTAGTATATAGCAATATTGTAAAGGTCTCAACTACATCTATTATTTCTGTTATCTTCTCTTATGTTTTTAATTCTATATATCTATCTCTCCAACAAATACATGAGGAGTTTATATATATACTGGTATGAGGATAACAACACGCTAAATAAAACGCACTAGGAAAGAGAACTGTTTTTGAAGTTATTCCAAGAAAAGCAGTCTTTCATGTCAACCAGCAAATCAATTTTGCCCCATTTTATTTCTGGATTAACTAAACAGAGAAAGGAACAGAAAAATGCATAGAGTGTGCCTATGCCTTTGGTTTAAGTACTCAGTTTAACTCTGAGACCCTGTTTCTCTGACAGGCCATATTTCAGGTCTACCAGATATTTCCTGGGATGGAGCAATGAGGTCCTCACCCAGGCACAACCCAGGCCTGGCTGAAAACTTAGGTAGGCAGGCAGAGGGATGAAATGGCTTGCTGCATTGCCCATCCCAGTCTGCCGACATCTTACATTACATCCCACCCTCCTCTGCACATGGTACATACACTCAGTATCACGCTACTAAAGAAGAAATTTGGAGTGACGGAAAGCAGCTCTGTAGCTACCTCTGTTCCAAAATAAGGTTACATTACTTCTGAAAGAAACTTAGACAAATTTTGTGTCTCACTCCTAATATGAAAAAAACACTCTAGACCAAGGAGAAGGAACAGCCTTGACAAGTGCTTCTAGCTATCCCAGATGTGAGGCACAGGGTGGTATTGTGAGAAAACGATGTGTTTTCTGTGCTCAGCCAGAGGAACCCATCAGGGCATTCCACACTGAGGATTATGAACAATACAATCCCAAATCAAAAATTAAAAAATAACCTCCATTTAGGTGGGAGCTGGTATAAACATGTAGCAAAACAGACACATGCTGCAAGTGGCATGAGAGTCCTACAGGTATATGCAAAGGGCTAAGAATGAGGTACTAAACAAGAGATCACTGAGAAGTTATGCAGTGCACATGAGTCAAAACACTGCTGGTCAAGTTGGCCATGAGCAGCATGAATGTCACTTGCTCAATGTACTGGGGAAAATGCAATGACTCTCTGGGGGAAGTCACAAAGGTAGTAGCCGAACAGCAGAAGAAACCTCTCAGCTGCCTATGCTTAAATCTGACAAGGATCATGAAGCAAAAGCTGCAGCTGATGATCTGGGAAGGTTATAAATTAAATAGATGTGGATTTACTTTAACAAAAGAGTTTATAAATTTTGTCAGCTCATAAGTGAACACTGTGCAGCCACTCTTGCTACGTGGGAAGTAACCTAAAGCAGGGGAAGAGGACAGTGAGCTTCAGCAGGAAAGTAGCCAACTTCTTCAATCAATGCCTTCCATCTCTGTGGGTGTCATTTAGGAAGCAGTGTTGAGAACAGTATTGGGTATCTATAGAAATAAATAGATACATGAGTACTTTTAAGGATGTGGGCCTTGGTATCTGCAGTCTATAAACATAAGTAAAGACATTCCAGATCAGGTTAGTGTCACACTAAGTCATACATCCCAACAATCATCTGTACAGTATGGTATAATGGAAAGAGAACTGACCTAGTAAGAAAAAAGTATTAATTAAACTTGATGTTTAAATATGAAAGAGGAGATGCTCTACCCTTGTAAGTAAAGTTTTCTGTTATGAAACACAGTTGTGGACTTTAATTATCTATGAACATGCTTACTTTTTTACTTTTAATACTTCTTCCACTAATAATTCTGAGTTCTCAGCGGGATCTTAAAGTAGTTAATCATTTGTTGTGTAAAAATAATTGTTGCCTTTAGGTCTAAGAAGCACTACCATATTGGTCTTATAGTAGAAAAAAAGGTAAATAACAAAGGTCACCCTACTTTTCTCAGTCTTGTATCCATTATGATTCTTCTGTACTTCCTTCCCAAAATGTCATAGCACTTTTTTCTATGAAAATGGGGACAGTTCTGGATTTACACAGTGTCATTCCCTCACAAGTGATACTACATGACAACTTTTCCACAAGTCATTCGTATTCATCCTTGTCCATGTCTGCATGTGTTCTTTTGGAGGTGAGGAACTAGTAGGCTACTGTGAGTACTCTGAGTAACCAGGATTCCTTATCCAGTATCTTGCTTATTTGCAGGATGTCTTTCCTCCTTTTCTTTCCCATGATGTCATTTTGCCAAGAGTTAAAGTCGATACAGCTACTGCTGAGCTTGATATGGGTTCACATATACTGTTTCAAGAGAGCTTCAAACCACCTCCAGTATATGTGCTTATTATGTCAGTATGCAGTGATCAAAAATTTCCTTGTTTCAGTGTTTTGCAAAATCAGAATAGCAGGTTGCTATTGGCTGTCTACAGGCTCTGCCACACAATGCTTTTACATCAGCAAGCAACAGGTAGGCTAGCCAACCCCAGATCTTGAAATAATCAAGTAGCAACTTGTCATTTCAGCTGTGATGAAAGTCAACAACTGTGGTATGAGATATGAAAGTACACTGCAAAGAGTGATGATCTCGTTTTTCTGGCATCCGAATAAGACGAAGAAGACAAATAGGTTTCACAGTTATGCATCAGTGCCTCATAGTTTAAAACTTGTTAATGTTACCAGGCTCTGGTAAATGAATGAAAAAAAAAAATTGATCATTAAATGGTGTGATAAAACACATGAACAAGACGACCAGGTACCAGGAGCTTTCTACATACTGAATGTAGCAGCCTTATAAGCAACAAGCTTACAATGTACACCTGCAGACCCCACTAAATTGTTTAGATTGCACACTTTACTGTAGGTCAAGGCTGTTAATCACCAGAACGCCCCAGGGCAGCCACATACAGCCTTATTTATGGGCAAATCAAGAAACTGAAATACTGAACCGTGCCTGATTAGCTGCACTAATATGCTACTTGTGGCTAATTTCTGAGCTGCTTAATTCGCAGGTGTTTGCCCCAGCCAATAAATCATGCTTTCTACCTCCTCTTTGCACTCATGGACCTGCCATGCATATGTGAAGCCTGTTTAAGTGACAAGCAGGAAATAATTGATGGTGCATTAAATCACTCTAGCGTTTAGTGAACTGGCTCCCCTTTGAAACAAGACTTGCTACATTCCCACTCCCAGGCTCATTTCAGATGTTATTGTAACCCAAGTCTTCTGCGCCACTGCTTGCAACCTTTCAAAGGTACAATGTGTACATTTCCTCATTTTTATTTGTTTTACTTGTAGAGCACACTATTTGCATAAGACGTTGCTATTAAATTTTCCAAAACAGCTAGTCACCAATGCAAGGAAGCAGAGCAAAATTCTACTAACTGAGAAGTTGGGAGTGAATGTACCATGATTCTTAGCAGCTCCAGCCCCACCATTTCCCTTTAAATATTCTTAAACTAAGCTGTCAGTAAATGGGGTTTCTCAGTCATGTTTTGTATTGATCATCACCAACTTGCTCATTCGGTTTTTTTTCCTTCAGATGTGAGAAAACCAGGCAGATTTCACGTGCTTTCCTGTATCTGGACACAAAACCACAGAGAAGCTGCACAATTTCCAAACTTCAACTGAAAATGCTTTTGACGGTATACTGGGAGGCCTGAAACTAGGGAAGACCCGAATTCTTTCATCTGTCCTTTGGTTTATCCCGTATTAACATGTGGTTACCTGAAGCAGTTTTTATTTGGGAGGAATCTCTGGTCTTCAGCTTGCATTATAGCTGAGATGATAGTTCTTCAGGGAATTCTGGATGAGTCACATAAATCTTTTTTATATGGCTTATGGAGAATGCCCTTTGCAGCAAAGGATAAGAGGCAAGACCTAACCAGTTCTTTCTACTTTAAGGAATCTGTTATTATATTTCATTATAAAATTCCTTTGCCATTATTTAGTATTCCAAGTAAAATAATCTCAAAATAAAGTTATTTCAACAAATAAGTAAAGATTCTGGGTTTTAATATTTTTACTGGCCACTTAGGCCTTATACTGAGATGAAGCAGAAATTGAAACTAATGGGTAATTAGGTAGTCTGCTTATTATGACACAAAAGGCTTATTGGTGTCCTGTGAACCACAATGTTGCTGACAGTTTTGTGGTGATAGATAAAGGTGGGGATTTCTGGAAATATTTTTTTCTGAGGGTACTAAAAGTGATTATATTAACTTAGCAGAGGGTTAGATTGTTTGAGATACATTTACCTGAGACTTTTTCCCTGCTGCAGAAAAAAAAAAATCAGCTCTCCAAAAAGAAGGCAGCTAGTTTAAATTAAAAGGAACAGCAAAAGGACAAAATGGCTACAAGTAGTACAAAAACATTCATGATAACAATTAATAACCTCTACCATCAAAACATACTTCTTGTATGTTCCATAGGAAACCACATGGCTGAACAGAAAAGGTAAAGGAGTTAATAGTAAGTCTGAAAAAAAAAAAAAAGTAATTATGCTCCTTAGTCATATCCAAATGAAGAAGTTTTTAGAAAGCATAAATTGAGACAAATTATATGTAAAATCACAGTAAGGCACATAAACAGAATTTTGGGTATATCTTCCTAAAAGCATTTTTAAAAGGAAATGAAAATTAATAACAAAACAAGAAAACATTCTGGAGTTTTTTCCAAGAAACAGTTTTGGGTATTTTTCCAAGCTTGATATGTAATCTATGAAGTGAATAGAAGGTCAAAGTTTATAAAAAACCCTTAAATGCCCTGTAGTAGCCACCAATGAAGATGCAATACTGAGTTACATGGACATTCAACCTGACCTAATATGGTAATTTTGTGTTCTTATCTTCTAAGGATATAAAATGAAAGTTCTGCTGACAGGATGTTCTCTCTTGCTCTTAGCTGCTTTCCTTGAATGCCAAGAGAGGATTTATTAGATTCTGGGTAATATGTAAAGTCCTGTTTTGACATAGACTTGGAAAAGAGTTGGGTTATCATCTGGATTATGAGACATTTTTAATACATTTGTAAATTTTAGGACCAGAAAGAGTTATTATGTTTGTTCAAGGTAATTTCCTTTGCTATCTAGTTAGAGCATTTTTTTCTTAGTACTTTCTGAATTGGAAGGAATTATTCTCTTCCATTTAAAAAGAGTGTTTAGGTTCAGAAACTAGTAAAATAACCTGGAATATAGTTTTATAATTTGGCATACTTTTGCAATTTTTTAGTGGTAATCCAATTATAAAAATCAGAACTATGTTTGAGATATTGTGTTTCAATATGTCTCAAGCACCTTGATTTAAAGGAGGTTATTAACACAAATATCTAACAAATAAAGGTAAGTCAAAATATCTGACCTGAAAACTTCAGGGTGAAATATTCAAAGCTCTTCTACATTACATTATCATAAAACACCTAAATGCCCCCAGTATAAAGAAACATATATTTCAGTATAAGCGCATGACATTTTTCCACTATTTATTATCTGAATATTTTCTTTTGCTTTTGATGCCTAGTTTACTAAGATGCCTACTGGAGAAAAATATAATGCATGCATGTTAATTAATATCATTTAATATAACAGACTACAGTGTTTTGACTGAAAAGGACTTTTTTTTTTTCCTAAAAAGACTTTTCTTGGAAGTGAATGTTTGGGCTCAGTTGTTTTTAGTTAAAATACACTTCAAAATTCACTTCAAGATTTCACAACTTTCTCATAAAATATTTTTAATGTGTTCTCGGGGATTAGAGAATGATTACTGAAACTAATTATTTAATCAATACCATGGTTTCATTAAAAAAAATGTAAACTTTTCTATGACATGTTCAGTAGATATTTCAGGTAAATAGCACTGTTGAACTGAATTACATTATTTGAATAAACAAGTGCAATAAATTTAAGATTGATGATATGTCACAAACAAAAACCAATGTGACTGAAATGGAGAGGCAAGGAATGAACAAATTTATACAGAGCTGCAGTTCTTTGTTTATAACCTGTTGGAGGAGTTTCCAGGAATAAATTACTTTTTGGTCAGCTGACATCCATGGGAAAACTCCAGCTGAATTCCGTGGAAAGAGGGGAAAAAATACACACATATATTGTCAGTTATTTCTAATCTGACTTGAAAGTTTGAATATCTTAGGGTCTTTTGTACCAATCTAGAGAAATCATCAAGAAGTTTAATGTCTGTTGGCTCAGTTCTGTGTCCTTTTTAAAGTCCAGGACCTTGTAAACCAGACTAATTGGACACGAAAAGTGTTTTCTGAAAACTAACTAACCCTTAAAATTATTTTGTTGTATGTTCTTGTAGATTTTTTTATATTTTAAAGAAAATTACTGAAATATTCATTAGGATTTTCACACAAGACTCAGATCAGGATAATGAGATAATTTCAGTTATTTTTGTTTACATTTTTCTTTTTTTACCCCCCACTCATCCTGATTAATAAAATAGATGAACCTATGTCTCAGTCATGTTAACTTAATGTTTAACAGAGACACAACAAACTCTGACACAATGATCATCACTGCGGATTTTTAGACCAATTTGTCATACCTCTGTAACAGTCTGGAAATCTAGTCTGAATTTTTTACTCTTTCAGAAAAAGATATTATAAAAGGAAGTGAAATTACTTTGAAATTTCTTTATACTGTCTTGATTTTCATGTTTTCTTTTCATCAACATAATTTTCCTAATTTAATCTTTAGTGACTTCAATAAAGACATCTCTCTTTACTTTCAAGGGTTACAATACAGTCCTAGGCTGTTACAGAAAATCTTACAAGTATAAGCTGAAACTACAAGCTCTCATTTTATGCAGTCTTGGAAGATTTATTAAGTTAAGGAGTAACACTGCCTTGTGATCACTATTGGGGTGTACATTAGCAGTGTTCTGACAGAGTTCTCTGAAGTTTCACTACTTTTCTCAAAGTGATGTGATAAGGCAAATAGTTAAGATAGTTTGGGTTACCTTAACTGCTCCTCTCTATAGTCATGATGCTCCTGAGTATTTTACAAAGTGAAACTGCCCCATGCCATATTCATGCTTTAAATTATTTCTGATCTTTGAGAGTAACTCTGAGAATACACTCTAGAGAGTTCTAGATCTATTTCTATGCTAGAAATAACCAAAAAATGTTTGCAGTTTAACCCCACATTAACAAAGATTCTTACTATTATTGAATTTGGGTTTTGTTTCCTTCATTGGCCTTGAATTATTTTCTCAGTTGAAAATCCATTCTGTATTTCATTACATTCTGGACCAGCACCAAAGTAATAATATATGACAATTTAAAAAAGGAGAAATGAAATGTATAATGCAACTTAGTAGCACTATGTAATTGTCATATTGCTGAAAAGTAAGCATTAGAGAGGGATATCGGAATGTCGAGAAGTGTGCTTTCAGTATTTAAGAATTAAAGGTGTGCCAGCCTTTACTGTGAGAACATACTTTCAGAAGGGAGCAGTGAAAGTTTATATAACAAAGGTCACTGAAAGAAGAATGTCACAAAGTTAAGTACATCCAGGGAAGATCAGATAATAGTGAATATCTTTTTCAAAGCTAAAATGATAGATTGCAAGAATGGTAAAATAGAGCACATGGCAGATAGAAAGGGAAATCAACACAAGAAAAAAAAATAAAATAGAATGGTAATACAATATAAGTGAAGCTGTAGAAATCATAAAATAAATTCTTGGAAACAAGAGTGAAACTTACTGAGTAAAATAAAATTTATTCAGAGCATTCAGATGGCAAAATTCGAAAAAATAACCAGCAGAGTGGCATCTTAGCTGATTGCAAGATGCTTGATGAATGCATTTTTAAAAATTGTCATGTGTTTTCATATAACACCATATGAATAATTTAACAGCAATGCCAAGATTTATGAAAAAAGTGTTATCAATGAAATGTTAATGTGTGAGACAATAAATTGTGGGGGTTTAGGGTGACAGTACAGTTCCAATTTATAAAAACATAGCTTTTAATATGGACTTGTAAAGTTGGGATAAGATCTTTCTGGATTTCTACAGTATTAATAAAGATGAAAGCTTGATGATATTTGGGTATTCTGTGCTAGTTATCATTTAATACGGTCTTTAGCAAACAGAATATGTATAATACTGTTGAAAAATATTTATACAGAATAGTAAGCCTAATTATTTTCCATTTAATATTTTGCTTCCTTTGATAAGCTCATCATAAGGTGATCCTTTGTACTGAACAATAAATTTTATGATGTCATTAGAATGTTACAGACATAATCATTGTGTAATGTTAGTCATTTTGCCCTTGTAAAACCTATGAGGAAGAGCACGTGCTGGCAGCTTGATTTGATCACTTGCATGCCTGGCCACAACATGAGACAGACACAGTGATTTGGTTTCCTGTGGACAGCATCTGTTGCATCTCAGCAAAGAAACCCACCTGTATTCACCATCTTGGGCTTTCCTATGACATGTTAAAAAGTTGATAAACAAGCACAAGATCTGTCACTTTACCTGCATAGCCCTCATCTGCAGGATTACAGCAGTTCCTTGCAGTCATGGGAAACTGTTGGGGAAATCTCCTGAGAGGACAGAAGTGGGTGGGGCACAAAACCACAGACAGTTTTTGTTTTAAATTTATAATACCATAACCATTTTCCAACTTTATGTGCCTTAGTGTCTCCTGTAGACTGAATTTCCATGGGCAACCTCAGGCACTAATCCAATGATGTTGAAATCAGTGAGTACAATCATTCTGGAAATAACACTTTCATATGGAGCAGCATAACTTTAAGTAAAATTATTTAGAAAGTGCGAGTATAAATTGTGACCAGAAGAGCACAGGTTATGGCTTCAAGACTTTAGGGCAGATGAGGTTAAAGGCAACCTTTCTGCTAAACAGTCTGTTTAACTATCTGTTCTTTACAAACATACCAGAAGACAGATAGCATACTACTCTGATAATGTGATTTTCCACTTTTTCTCTACAAATAATAAAAGTTTGCTCAACCTAGAATCCAGCTAAAGTGCAAATAAGCTCTAGGTCAACACATATTAATAGAAAAATCCCCATTTCCTCTTTCTTCATTGGTTGATCTAAAGAAATAATGTGAATTAATTTTCAATCTGCACATTACAGTGGAGTAACTTAGAGGCCAGATTTCCTTCCCTACATGTCACACAATGTATTAACCACAATCATTTCATAATCTTCCAGTACTTTGTGTCAATTAAATGCTGCAACGTCTTTACTTTGGCTTGTAGTCTGTTCTTAGCTATAGAATGCACATAGCTGATGAGCACGGCCCTCAGAAAATACTCTAATCACTAAATTTGTGTCAACAACATAAAACTCACATACACAATGAGTCTAGTCATGGTCTGGACCATGGGATACCTTCAGTTACAGAAAATACAAGCCTTGTACCTACCAAGAAGTACTTCTTACTGTGGACATGCTGACTCCCAAATGTTTGAAGATACTGGGGTCAACCTATTACCCCTTAGAACCGTAAAAATAGACAAAAAGTCCAGCTGGGAACAGGCTTTTCAGTTGGACCTCTCTTGAGGTCAGATTGACAAGAGAGCAAGAAAAAGCACAGAGAGAAAAACCATCCATGAATCCATGACATGGCTTCCGGGAATCTTCAGCTAGAAGCAACAAATATATAAAATTCTGTTCCTTCTAGCTTGGAACACAAACTATGCTGCGTACTCTGGAAAAACAACTGTTCAGCAGCAGGGACTGGACATGACAGTTTACCACCTCTGAATAGGGTGAAATCTCATACTGTTGATCTTGCCTGTCCATCTAAGACTTTTTTATAGGATCAAGTTTTACCTGAAGAGGTGTCTTAAGCAAGCTCATTTAACAAAAATAAAATGTGAGTTTGGTTTTAATGCTGAAGTTTTGAATTTTGCAATGTATTTTTGTAATGTACTTTCAAAGAATGCCTTATATATTCATGTAGACTATTACAGAGGTAGATTATGATCATAAAACAAAATAAATAGATTACTTATTTTTATTTCTGTAGAAAGGAACATTCCTACTTCTATGCTCTTCAGACTGCAGTATAACAGGCATGACTACCAATAACAGTTGTGGTTCTTTTTCTCTTTCTTTTCATTCTTTTTAGTACATTGTGGCTGATTTTGAAAAACAGCTGGTATTTTGAAACTTCAAACAGTTGAAAATTTTTAAGAAAAAAGTGGATGTTTTGTTAAAATATTAGACTTACATATTGCAGTGCTGTAGCATATGATATTAAGGTAGAACTCAGGCTGTTTATATAGCTTCTTTGCATTTCCATGGTTTCTTTTCACAAATGTGATATAAAAGGTCTCACAAAAGCTATAATTAGGCCTCAGGGATTTTTTCCTCTTTCTCTATAAGTAGTTCTCTGATTCCAGCCATCATGATTTATTGTCATGATAAAACCTTCTGATTTGTGAGCCACCAGTTTACTTGATTGTTTGTTCCTACACAAGTCATAGGAAATAAGAAAGACAGAACCTACATGGTCAGCTCATATTTCAATCTGGCCAGGACCACCTCTGCTTTCATAGTTCATAACAGAAACTTGTTCTCTTATTGGAACCTACTATAATGGAGATCCCACAAGCTCCCTGGCAGAACCATACACTTGTTACCTAAGAGAAGGATTTTTAATTTTTTTTTATTTTCATGTAGAACACACATTTTTTCTGAAAAGGAAAAAAGTTTATTCCCATCATATAAAAGAAATATAGTTATGTCTCACTTTCTCTAAGCAAAATAATACCATTCAATAAACCTTTTCTCATAGGTCACATTTTCTACATTTCTGATCTTTTTCATTCCTCTGCTAATTTGATCTTCCTCTTCCTCTAAAAGCATGATATTAACAAACTGAAGATGATACATCATCTGTGGCCATTCCAACACTGAGCAGAGTAAAAGCATTAAGTGAGGTGTTTTTCAGGGTATATTCTCAACAGCCCAAGGTGGTGCTTTTCTTTTTGCAACACCATTGGCATTGTTGGCTCAGGCCGGGGTCCATTACAACCCCCTAGATCCTCTTCTTCAATCCTCCTGCCTAGTCAGCTTGTACTTGTTCTTGCAAATATTTGTTCTTATCTAAGCACAGGGTTGGGCTGATTCAGTATCTTTATCTGTTCAATTTGTCAGGAACACTTTTTTATTCTAATCATGTCCACAGATATACTTCATGCTTCAGACAATCTACAGATTCCTTAAGCATCTTCTCAAGTCTTTTGCCCAATTCGTTAGTGACAAACTCAAACCATGACAGATCTTCATCAAACCTCATTCACGGCAGCATTCTATTCTGAGAATTAATACTCAAAATTATTAATATTAATATATAAATAATATCAATATTAATACTATTAATATCTATAAACTGAGTATGGTTTCCCATAAGTTTCTGTGCAATTAACAATTTAACAAAAACCACATTTACCAAGCTTTCTTACAAGATCACAGTGCAAAATGTCTTACCAAAAGACCTATGCCACCAGTTTCTTCTTTCACCTATGATGCCATTTTTTTGATATGATTTGCCTCTCACAACTCTCCGTTGGGTGTTTATTCCTCTCTCTATCTCTCCTCTATCTATCCTCTAGATATTCCTCTATCTATCCTATCGCTCAGGTGTTTGCAAATTCTTTCCTTATTAGGGACATGGTTTTTTTTCTCAGAATGGAGGTTTCTGTAACTACCTTATATTTCCTACTTCTTCCTCCTTTTCTTGTTTATATCTAAAGACTTGCTTTGCCATTTTCTTGATTGTGGAACTGCCACAAGGTCTCAGAAAAAATGGCCTCCAGTCTACAACTGCTTCAGCCAGATCTAGGAGCCTCACAGAGTGAATTTCACCTGGCTTACAGCACCTACAGAACAGCTCTCTCACCTGCTTTTTCCCTACTCTGGACTCTTTTTTTTTTTTTAACAGCCTGACACTGGTCAGTGTTAACTGTGTGATCACAGACAATCCTTTTAAGAAAGGTTGTAGCACACTGTCTTTGTGCTACAGCATATCTGTAAATAGTGAAAACATAGAAGAGCAGCAGAGTGAGCTGTTACAAAACTAGTAGAATAGGTTCATCTTCTCTGACTGACTTTTTTTTTACATTATTATATCCTCGCTTTGGGCTGATATATTTCTTACAGGTAAAGGAAAGCTTTTTCCTTTCCATATGTCTGCCTTCTTCCTTTACTTCTTGTACTCGGATTGTTATTGGGAGTTACAGATCTTGCATGATCTAATGAGATGAATGTTATAAAGTGAGAATGGGAAGCTCTGTGTGCTTTCACTGAACTAATCTCTACCCTGGTCTAAGAAGCTTATTTTCAGCTGAAAGTCCTGGCAGTCTAGAAATAAATGCCTCATAAAGAATTACTTAATTTAGTGAATAATGTTTGAATCAAGTCATTCTTCATTTTCCATAAAACTAGAATAGGCTAGAAGTAATTCAATTATTTTTTACAAGTACTAATGAATAAAGTAAATGTGTAATTTCCAATAAATTACATAGTTACTTGTGGTGTGAAAAATTGTGCACTCAAAACAAGTAAAAAATGTGTCACTTTTATTTTTATAGCATGTCCTTTAGAAGAGATATTAAAGCACTGTTTACTTTATCCCATGGTACTCTATAGAAAACCATAGATTAATTTTCCCTCAGAGAAGCCATATAGTATTTCAACTCTGAAAGAAAAAAATGCCTTAGAGAGAATCATTCAGGTACCTTGTATAAATTCTTCAGTAATAAGAAATAGGTTTTTATGCACTTCACACATAGCCTGTATCTGTTGAGGAAACATATTCCTGCCCTGTTAAAGGAAAGACTTAGGGTTTTTTCTGTCTGAGTCTTTTTGCCTCCCTTTCAATTAAAATGCAAACTAAGGTATAATCCTGCCCTCTCAAACAGTGTTTTTCTGTTCTGAAGTATGTGGTTAGATTTTCTTTTCTCTGGACAAGGGGTAGGACAGAAGGGTCATGAATGGAAAAAAGGGGGATGAAATATCCCCCTTACCATGCACTTCCTTTCTCTCCTATTTTCCTTCCAAAGCTCAAGAAAATCTCTGTGTTATCATGGAAATGACAAAGGAATTTATTTCATATTTTCAAATATAAAAAGTGGCAACTTAGAAGAGCACAGTATTTATTAAAATGTACTTACTGCAAGCTGGGATACCTCTTGGCATACCTGTGTGCAAGCACTGTCTGAGTAATGCATCCACTGATTGTGCTGGTGCACTGGCGGGGGGGGAAGGGGAAATACAGAGATTCACAAAATGCATATCTCAGTAACCATAAATGAAGCAAATCCAGTTTAGCTTTGCTGTGACCTCCAGGAAGCAGAGCATGAACTGCTTTGATTTATCACAAAATTGGAGCTTGCATCTAGAAATGTAAGTGTGAGATCATTTACTTAAAAGCTGTAGTCATCACCATAATCTTTAAGGAGCCAGATCCTGAGGCAAATTGCTGATGTGCTGATGTGCTAAGGCCTAGAAAGCAAGTCGGACTTCCAGGATACTTTACAAATATGGAAATATTGACAGGCTGTAAATTGGTTTCTTTGTGCACGCTGCCTAGCCAAATAACCCTTAAGGAAAGCGTGATAATAGCATAAGTCACCAAACAAATTTCACCAAGCCTCTGTGCAGATGTAACTCTTCAGAATAAAATAAACCAGCTATGCTAGTTTTGAAGACAAGGTACTCTTACTTAGTTGTGAAATAAACTACTATCCAGCACAATACGATCTCCTCCTCTATGGTAGGCTTTGTCTACAAGACATGAAACCAGTACCTCCACAGATGGCACTAGCTCCAGAGCAGGGGCAGGTGAGCCTGGATTTAGTGAAGAAACATACCAACCATTAAAACAATCCAGGTAAAGAACTGCCACAGATATGCATAGAGGAACAATGATTTGTGAGACTTCCAAGGTCTGTATGTTTCTGGGCCATGGCGGTGAATACAGTCTTTGCCAGAATTTCTTTAGATGTGGTGCCACTTTGGTCAGAGCATTTGCACTTCTGGAAGACAGAAGTTAGAGAGTGACCTTTGCTTCAGCTCCACTAACCAGTGACCTATCAGCTTTTTCCAAGTATGCCTCATTACTGCATTCTGTGCTTAAGAGCAAAATTACCCGTATGGAGAACTGTTAGTAAAACCTTAAATAAATGTTCTTACAGTAACTGTCTGGTATCACCCTTTCAATAATCTAGAGACCAACAAACACAGTGCACACAGTGAACCAGCTTTTACAAAGGAAGCAGGATAACAGAACAATTAAATACTTTTTTTTTTTAAAAAAAAAAAAAAAGGTCATTTTTTTTCCCAGTAAGCTGATTCAGAACAGAATCTTCAAAACTAAACAACTTATGATCAGTATGTCTACAGTTATGTACTAAGACTCCATATAATAAGTGTTTTTTATTGTTAGAAATGCCTGGAGTACCTGTCTTCTGTAATTAGCTAATAACATATGCTAATTTCCAAACCAGTATCCAGTGTAGGCTAACTACTGGCAGATATAATAATATTGACATAGATAAACAAAACTGTATGTGGTAATATACTAGCAAATTTATCTTAACAGACATCATTTCCAGACATGAAGACATAACAATAGTTCTCTTGCTAGCTCTAATTAATTAGGACCCCCAAAAGCTATAACAAATTAACATCAACATATTGGAAAGCATTTTAGAAAGAAATTCCTCAATTTTTCAGTCAATGTAGAAATGTGTTGATAATTCTACTATTCATACTCCTGAGATTTGTTTCCACAGCACACACTATACCTAGAATGAACTAAAATTATTTTTTCCTCTTAAAAATATTGTTGCTTTCCAAGTTTCTAGTATATATTTTCTTCTAAATTTAGTTTCCCATGGGAAGAGAAAGGGAGCTTCACAGTCATGATCACAGACAGAGTAGCTTATATATCCCATGTATATGGCAATATATTATAACAAACACTTTAAAATGAATTTACAAATTCCAGAAACAGAACAACAAAGAACTAGCCAGTAAGGAATGGAGAGAACCATGATACATCCGGTCCCAGGCAGAAGGCAGGTGAGCCCTGAGTACACAACATGAAGGTCCCAGCAATTCCCCTCTGCCAATATAGCTCTCTGGCCCCATGCTACCAAGTCATAAACATTTTGTGTTCTGTTTCTCTGAACCCAGGGATTTTGGCGTTCATGACTATTCTGTTGCCCAGCTTCAACAAGAAAATGGAGAACCAGTCCTTTCCAACCAACCTCATGAAGCCCAGTGGTTATGCTGCATCTCTATGTAACATAAAAGCTGCGAGCGTGAACCCATTCAGATCAAGTCACTTTTTGGACCAGCTCCGTTACTTTTTGTTAAAGCTCCATCAAGACAATTAAAACAGCCCTCAACATAGAAGAAACTCAGGCACCTAAATCAACAGATTGAAATCTATTCCTGAAAGACATTACTTAATTTCTAAGTATTGCACTGATAAGTAATCTTTTTCGGTATTTTTTTTTTCTAATAATTTATCCATCCAAAACAATCACTTCCCAATGACTACATTTTCAGAAGATGTTCCATAAATCTGTTTTATCAGTTCCTCACATTATGTTCATAGAGCATAATATTTTTAATATGTTATTATTTTTGTTGACTTAAAGTTAAAAGTTAAAAGTTAAATAGCATTTAAATTAAGTTTTGGACAGATATAAATCTTGGTAGGAGAAAGAATGACCAATATCAATGGAGCAGTTTTAAACATTAGTCCAATTTCTTAACACACAGTTAAGCTTAACTTATGAGGGCTTATTAAATCTGACAGGTCTGAATTGGGAAATTGAAAAAAAATTATGTAGAATACGACCATTTTCTTGTGGAAATTGGCTTTTTATATTCCTGACTTACTCCTTTTTAACTTGGCTTTTCTTTTTTTATATGAAAGGTTTTGAAAAAAGTATCTTTTTTTTCCTTATTATGGAGTTGAAAGACTTTGCAAATATTCCAATTTAAAAAAACATAAAGAATAATGCCAGGAAAAATGACATGACCAGAATTTCAATACAAGTCTTTCATCAAAAGAAGCACATATAACTTCGACTACTCTGCATGGGAACATTTTGTCCAAAGCAGTTGTACCATATTTTCTTAGAATATTTAAAAGATGAACATTACGTAAAAGTCAGAAAACTATGATGTTCTATCAGAAACTAAATAAGGGCTCTGGCCTATATATGTGCAGTATAGAAACAATATGTGGAAGCAATTCTCATGTTGAAACCATCTATCTAGGAATAGCCCTCCTGTCATCTGTATGGGCTCTCTGAATACGAGAAAGTTACATCTGTGGCCATTAGCTGCAAAAGAGTAGGAAAAGAAGCCTCATAATGCTTCACCTGAACCAGGAACAGTAGCTCACTTGCAATGTTCAGTGCCTACCTCTGTCAATTTGGTGATGCAGATTGTCTGGTGATAGAGATCAAAAAGTGGTACTAGCAGGTGGAGGCGGGTGATTCTTCTGGGGAAGCCACATCTGCAGTGATGTATCCAGGTCTGTCTTCAATAAAACAGCGATGGAGCCACTGGAAAAAGTCCAGCAAAGGGCCATGAAGTTCATGGTGGGACTAGAATATCTCTCCTGTGAGGAGAGGCTGAAAGAGCTGGGACTGTTGGGCTTGGAGAAGAGCTCAGGGGGGATCTCATCAACGTACATAAAAACCTGAGGTGAAGGTGTAAAGAAAAGAGATCCAGGCTCTTTCAGGGGTGTCCAGTGACAGAATCAGAGGCAAAAGATACAAACTAAATCACAGGAAGTTCTGCCTCCACAGGTGACCATGTAGCAGCACAGGCTGCCCAGTGAGGTAACACAGTCTCCATCCTTGGAGATATTCTAAAGCTGCCTGGACATGGTCCTGGGAAACCTTGTCTAGGTGGCCCTGCTTGAGCCAAGAGATTGGATTGGATGACCCCCAGAGGGGGGGTGATATTGTGAAATATGTCCCAGGTCAGAAATACGGATATGTAACAAAAGCCAAACATTTTATGCGCCTCTTCTGGACTCACCCAGGAGCCCATCAGGCTATTAACATGGGAGGTAGAGGCAGTGTGTCCTTGCTTTCCTTCCCATGAAGACTTTTCCTCACAAGGTTATGTGTTCACTCAGTGTTCCACAGAATTCATCATTTTTATGTCCTTAACAAAGGGACTGTGTTCTCTAAAGATTTTCGTCCCTTTCAGAAGAATGTCCCTTCCAAGTTCTCCACCTCATGAATGTCCTCCATGAATAATTTCTTTTCCTGAAGCCAGCATTCTCCCTGAAGGCTGATTCATGGAGAGAGAGTCGTCCTCAAGTTCTACTTTTCAGTGATTGAGGTCCCATGTTTATGGAAAGAAAAAAAAAATCTTTTGAGAATTTCAGGGCATTGATATCTTGCATCTCAGCAAATTGCCATGGGGTAGAGCATTCTGGTGTTATCTGTTAATACCAGAAGGTGCAGTCTTATAGATTTTTATGTTAAGATGCAAAACAGTGGCACCTGGTGACTCCAGCTCCTTGAAGAGAAACAGTATTTTTCTATTGAGTCTGTTCCATTCCTGTATTCATCAAGTCACTTTGCTGAGCAAGAACAGATCAGTTAATTTTTTGGCCCAGCTTGCTGCATAGCCATATTAATTGGAATTTTCCATGAAGGATTTATAGGGCACAGTTAAAATGAAATATACTTGCTAACACCTCTGCAGAGGAGTTTATATTAGAAAATAGATGAGGACTAACTGGGTTCACTTTAGAAAACAAATGTACATGTATACACTGCACATTGCAAACCAGATAACATACATAGTTCGGGGTATAAATTAGACACTGGGGAAAATATAAGTAGAAGAGAAGATCAAGAACTGAAATCTGAAAAGCTTCCAGTTGTCTCCAGAAAAATAATAATGCAAAATATTTTTCTACTTGTTTCCCCCCCCAGCTACCTCTCTGCCACTGGGTAGTAAAGTCTCACTCTAAATAAAGCATTGATGGTATGAAAAAACAGCAGAAAAAAACCAAATGACAGTCAGTTCTGACTGTCAATCTACACATTTAATGAGAAACTCTGCTCGATTTAATGAATCCTGGTGCTTCAGTCTACCATCATTTTAAGTAGAACCTGCATACACAACTATATAGTGTCAATTCAGGGCGTACATTATGGCAGTACAATACACCTCTGAAGGGAAAACTTCATTTTCTGAACTATTAACCATATAAGAAATTGTTACTAATTTACTGTGAGAAACATGTGTGAAAATGTACGTGCACATGATTGGCTTCGTGAGACAGCTTGAAAATGTTTAATCAAGGCTGAATAATTCTGTGTCTACAGTAGCAGTTAGATTAAAAACAATCAAAAGAGAGAGAAAAAAATAATACTATCACTTCACTAGTGAGTCAGAGGTGAAAGTCTAATTGGATTGTGGTTGAAGGTAAACTAACTTCAGCGTGAACTGACTAGTTGAAATTTGGGGGTGGGCATTCATTATCTGGGTTTGACCTTTGATTCCTGAGTTGGATAAAACCTGAAAAGAAGTACCCTTCTTCAGAAAGGGTATTTCATTAGGGGAAGGGGGGGGGGGGGGGCGATAAAATTAAATATACTCCTTGAAAGTTGCTATTTGACATCCAAATTAGGTGGCTGGTTACAATGCTTAGGTCAGGACCGTTCACTTGTTGTAAGTACACAGATGTTGTGTTACATTGAAGAAACACATTCATCCATGTCCTTATCAGCCAGAAGTGCTAACACAAAAACTCAGATTATTTTAGGAATCCCTCAAAAAGACTGCCCTTGCAATTCGGCACAGTTACTGGTTTTAACAGTGGCACTTGAATAGCAGCTCTGAACATCAAACTCCTGCTCATTACAGACAGCCGTGAACAAGCCCAAACCTCCTCCCCTCCACCCCACACTCCCTCGCAGGAACCCATCCTCACACAGCTATAACGGACTGTAGCCTGGTTTCTCTCTGCGTGAGGCTGAGAACCAGCTCCTGTAAATACAAGCTGGAGAATTTAGGTTGTGTCACGTAGCAAAAACAATGAGTGGAACAAATGAGTCAAGCGGCTCGAGAGAGTTGGAAACCTCTAATTACCAGATCCAGTCACAGACAAACACTAAAGGAGGGGCGGACTATTTGCACCTAGTGCCACTCAACCAGGGTGACAATAAATTTATGAAAGGTCAAAGAACTTTCCATATGTAACACTTGTGGTGGGAACGATGCTGGGCTGTCACTCGGCCAGGGCTGCCAGGCCTGGGACGATGCTGCCACCTGCCGATGTCTCCTTATCCTCTGAGCTTCATTTCCAGGCTCTGCTCTGCTTTTCTGGCCTCCCTGTTTCTGCAGATAACTTACACTGGTTTTGTTGTCGTCACCTGACAGAAATTCTAGTTTTGCACTGAGATTATGACATATACTAGGACCTATTGGGGTCAATTTGGCATCTTCTCTGCTGAGAACCGGCTGTCCTGCATGCGACTGCAATATCACTTGCTCGAAGGGCAAAGATAAATATTAGACAGCTCCTACATGCCTTTGTTAAATGTAGGCTCCTTTTCTAAACAGAGCTTTCACTCCCAGCATTTATATGGCTGTGGACTACAGTATGCTCTTTGCCAACATGCCCCTTATTGCTTAGTTATCAGACTGTGGAAAACAACTTTCTTATAAAATATATAAATATACAAAAACTTCCACATCAAGGTGTCTTAATGAAAGTTTGTAAGAGCAATAAGTCTCATATATAAAATTTACACAGGTATGTGTAGAAATGCATACAAATGCACATATAAACTTATACACAGAGGGGAATGGGATTAATAAGAGGATATTTTAAGAAGAGAAATATAACCTCATCATATTAAAAAAATATTCTCTCTGTGAATTCCTCCTGCTACTTTTTTTGGACAGTTCATCTGGCTCAGGCTAAACAGTAGGGGAAAAAACATTGCAATAGCATTCTCATTGCAAGCCACAGATTGTTCTGTATGCTTGGGTACCAGGCAGAACTCAAGCATCAAGGAGAGAAGAGCTGAAGTACAGTACGAGCACTTTGTCAACCGCTCCTGCTGCCCAACTATACAGCAGTGCAAAAAGCAATCCTGCCTCGGATTCATTAAGGAACTGTGCCTGGACAACAAGAGGATTTGCAAGAGCCACTTGATCACCAAGAAGCAGAGGTATGCCACAAGGACAATCTTCAATGGCACAGACAGAAGGAGACACTTCCCACGGTCTCTCTGGGGCTTTTGGGATGGCCTCCTGACCAGTCTGTGTCCTGCCAAGCTCCCCTTTCTCAGGGACAGCTTTGTGGGGGATTCTACAATGCCTCACTCACACTATTTCCATGCTTCTACAGACTCATTGCATGGGTTTGTCCACGTCACCTGGGAGTCTCTTTGTGAAGAAGAATCTGAAGCAAAGCTCCTTACAATGAATTGTTTTACTAGGACAATCTCCAATGTAACTCTCAAAATTGTCTCACCAGCTGTGTGCTGCCCCTCCCCACACATACGCACATTTTCAAGTATCTGTTAGAAAATGTCGTAAGGTGTTTGGAAGAACTACCTTGATTCTTCTCCCTCAAAATCATCCCACATTTTCATTTAGCTCTGTTTTCTGCACTTTCCTGCAAATGTCTCTGAATTTTCATTTTCCGATGCTGCACACACCATCATCACATTTGCATGTACTGCAATTAGAAGTAGGCCAGCACTAAGCCACAACCTACTTTCAACTTGCAGCAACTTCAGGAACAAACCCATCTTCACATGACCAAGGAAAGGCTCCTTCTAGCTGTGCAAAGGCTTGCATCAGCCTGGGGTCATCAAACCCTAGAGGAAGAACATGGTAGTGGCAACAGTACCTGTCCTCAGAGCAGAACCACCAGCTCTCCCACGCAGTCAGCCCAGCACAGGCATAATTCTTGTTTCTTTGTGCCTGATTAAAGACTCTGCACCTGAATTTTAATCATGGGAAAATCGTGTCCAATGCAGAGCAAGAGACAGAGAGGGTGCCCTTGGAGGACCTTCGGTAGCAATTATTTGGCCAAAACTGGTAAATTTCTTACATTATGTTTAATCATTGTAAGACAGATAGATTAAGGGTAACAATTCCAACAGTGGACAGGCCCTGATGGTTAGCTAAGGGTGTGCATTTAAAAAAAAAACATTTGCATAATGATGTGGCTGTTTAAAAATTACATAACAGTACAATTAAAATGCCAGAGAATGGCACAGCTGAGCTGTTGCTTAGGTTAGCTGATGTGAATGGATCTCTCTGCCAGCTGCTTTCTTTTCTGGAACTGCTTGCCCCCTTGAAATGTAAAGACATGCTTTTCCAGCGGCTCTTATGGTTTTCACTTACATATAAAGTCTCTGGTGGGCTTCATGGCACTCTCTCAAATAAATATTTCATATCTCTAACATATATCAGTATCTTAAGACTTGCCACCAAAACAATACCAGAATTTAAAGGTTACTTTTATCTACTGTTACAGTGTTGTGGATTAAATATTGTTTACAAATGTACATGATAATAATGAATATATCCAGAGAGTAGCTTTTTAATAAAAGAAAAATACCAATACTCCCAACCCCCTACTAAGTTTCCAATGTATCCTAATAGTTTAATTGAGCTATAGGTCTGACTGTTAAAAATCTGCTAACACTAATGTAGGTTTCTGCATTTCAGCTTCAGGACCACTATATATGATTTAAAATCTGCATTTAAATAATGTTCAGCTCTGACATTCACAAAGGTTGAATAGAGTGTTCATACTTTTTTCTTGTTGAGAAAATTTTTTCCTGTCAAATGTTGTAATCGAGCCACTAACAGCTGGCACAAGTCTTATCTGCTTTGACAATCATGATAACAAATGGAAAGGCGCGACTTCTCTTTCCTCTGATTTTCAAGATTACAAAGGAGTCAGACAAGAAGTCCAGAACTGAATATTTCCTCGTTCAGATAACACTGAATAAGACTGATTTGTGAGATGAACTCTGAGTTTAAATTTTGTGTCTGTGCCTCATCCCAGTTCAAGACATGAAGTGATGCTGGGAGGAACCTGATGGGCAATGGAAGCCCACTCTATAATGAATTGTAATGGCATTTCCCATTTAAAAAAATGGAAATATAATAATGAAACTTGTAATTCTTGACGGCAAATGATTGCAAGGCACTTAGTTTTGATCACTGATATTGGCTAGGAAATAAATTAAAAATTAGAGGAAGGTCAAATGTAATCCTCTCTGCTTCAGAGAATTAAAGATACTGCCTACTGAGAAGCCTGTCTAACTTTAAATATTAAGCTTCCTGCTGTCTATTAAATGTTATGCAAGACCAATGACAAATGGTAATGAACAATAAACTTTCAATAAATTTCCAACCAATGTAACCAAAAACATAAAAAACTTTTGTAAATAAACAATTGTTTTCCAATGAAAAGTGCTTGATTTCATCCCAATTTCATTTGGTCAAAAAAAAGCTTACTAGCATGAATTCTGAGCTGCTGCCAGCATTATTATTATGTGAAAGTCCCCATTTGGTATAGAAATTCGTGGTTTTTGTAGAGAAGTTGCAAATTGAATCAGAAACATCCTTTTACTTTGCCTACCAAACGAATGCAACTTCTATGATATGAAAGAAACATCTTACAATAAGCAAATGACAAACTGTCTCCAAGGGGACTTTCTTCAAGCTAAAACGATAGAGTGGTTTTCATTTGCCAAAAATGTATTGTTGTTTTAAAGAAGCAGATTAATTAAAAAAACAAACAAACAAAAAACCCCATCATTTATGAACCATTTAGAAAAGGGCAATTCTTCCTCAGCCATAAGAAAATAAATTAAAAGTTAAAAAACAACTTCCCCACTCCAAAAAAAAACCCCAGTATGTGTTTACAGGCATGTCTTCAGCTTATTACAAGTGTTATACTATTTGCTACTTGCAGAGATAACAAAAGGGAGAAGGTATGTGAAAGTAACTTTTTTTTTGGACTTGAACTGTCCAAAAAGTATCATTTTCAGTAGAACAAATATGAAATAAATAAACCCAAAGACTCCATTAGCAGGTAAGCAGACATTTCACGAGGAATGCATGGCTGCAGGTAGAGAAACATGGGGGAAAAAAAGAATTTCCTTTTTTTTGAAACCTGGAAAATACAAATATTTTATAGCTATGTGATAAACACTGTGTCATAACAATTTCAAACAGTAGTTTATAAAAACAAGCTGTTATTCAGAAAGCTGTGAGTACGTCGGTGTGTTTCTTTCACAATGTCACTATGACTCTTTCCTGTACACTGGTACATCGCCAGGAGCGGATGAGAACCACACAGTCAGGCACAGTGCTGCTTCTTTAGAAAGAAAGTTGCAGTTACTTACTTCCAAAGCTATACCTGCAGCAGAAGTCGGTGAGAAACCTGTCTTAACCACTTGGTAACATCTACTGTACATAATGGCACACATTTGACAGCTGTTTGAGGTTTGTAATTGCTTGGCTACTGCATTAAAACAAGAAGGACGGAGACCAGATCAACAATGTGTTTTACATATGAGCATTACATACCACATTTTATATTTGTTTGGGCTGAGAGCCAAGAGAATGGTCTCTTTTTTCTTAAAAAGAAATCAGAATTTCTTTAATTTTATCCCGAACATTAATACTTGAGACTGAAAGCCAAAGTGGCAGGACAGTTACAGGAAACAGTAGAACAGCATTGTGCCATAGCTCTAATGGGCATAAACGAAATAAGAAAACTATTTTATTTTCTGGAAATTAGTCTTAGATGCCATGGACATAGAATGAACAAGATAAAATCCTCTAACACGCACTTATACAACACATACAGAAGAGGAGGTTTGGATGCAATTTCATCACTCTGAGCAAGAGGTAACATTTTATGAAGGGTGTTTGTATGCTATTTATTCAAACTGAAGCATACTATTCCTATTGACTAGATTGCCTGTAAATATGTCTATTAAAAAACACCATGTAAATGAGTTGAAAGTGCAGCACTTGGCTGCTAATCTCCAATATATGTAAGATAATATCATATAGGTGATCTATATACTGATCAAAATGTGTTTAATATACTTATTACTGGAAACCAGATACAAATAAGTCAAGAAATTGGATTAATTGTGGTGTTTTGCAGGAACCAAATGAGGGGAGTATTGGCAATGATCAAAAATGTTCTTGTTCTGCAAAATACACAAGGATTCTATGCACTGTTTTAAAGTTTGTTCAGTACTATATAATATAACAAAATGTCAGGTAGCAATACAGATCTTGCTTCAACTTGAGGTATTGTAAATCACTATTGATTTCAGTGGAGGCAGGATCAGGTTCTTAGAAATGATAACAAGCCAATTCTGAATTCTCCTATACTTACCAAAGATAGTCATCATCTTTGACAGAGATACAGAAATGGCCAAAAAAAATCTATTCATGTGCTTTAGACACTGGCTTTTAGCAGCAGAAAAAAAATTATCAAAGTGCACAGCTTTACAAGCATATGCAAGAGCTGCATTATAAATGACCTTCCTGAGCAAAGGTTTGCATGATCAGGCCAAATTGCTTGTGAGGCTTTCACCAAGCTTTCAGATTGTATTGAAATAAGAGAGGGAAATGGTGCTAAAAAGTATTTTTAAGCCTGTTGCATTGTACTGTCTGGGTTTGAATTAAATTGCAGACGTTCAATGTCCCTGAGTTAGTACTTTTTATTAACAGATGAAGAGCACTTCATTAAACTTCTGTTCTGAATCACACTACTTGTCATTAAACAATCAGAGCATGTTTTCTCTTTCCTTTGACCTTGGCAATTAACATATAAACTTTCAAAGCACTATGCTCAGACCTCTGAAAAGAAATATGATATAGAACACAATTAGTGACATAAAGATGAAGGAGACAAATAAAGGGTATCTAAATATAAAGAAATTTCCTAAAAACTCTTCCTGAAAATGAGACACTGTTATTAGAGATTAGACAGTTTAAAGTGAAAAGACATATGACATTTGCATTGATGCTGTAGTAGTGTAGCTCTGACTTACAGTACGTGTAATTAGAGCATTCACTCTACGGAGGAAGAAAGACCTGTCACTCTGCAGCAAAGCCCCAAGCAAGGCAGGATAGCTAACAATGTCTTATCCTTAAATTACACTTCTGATCTGAAAAAATATTTTAAAAAAACAAGGTTTGGGGAGTATTGTGTAGTGTTAGTAACTGAACCTTTCTCTGCTTCTCTGTTAATATTATTACAGCAAGTTATTACATATTTTTTGAAGCCCAGAGGACAGCTCAAGATTCATCTGCTTGAGTAAATGCCCTGATAGGATTATTTTGGAAAAGCATGATGTAAGCAGGCACTTTCTAATAGAGTGAAACCCCTCAAGATACTCATAATTAAATTGATTAATTTGGCTTGTGAAGGTGCACTGTGTCATCTGATTTTGGAAGTAGACAAATATCCAAGAGACAGAGTATCAGTGTCTTCTTGTCCCTTCTTTATTTAGGGTTAACATAAACGAGCAAACATGGGAAACATCTCAGACAAAAGCTCCTGTACAGTTGAACCGATTGAATGGAGTTGGAAATTTCAGTCTTCTTAAGTCTTGGACAAGAAAGAATTTCCATGCATTGGAAATAGCTTTGAATGTTCTGAAATACATGAAATGCAAACAGTTCAATCCCTGTTCAACCTTGAAGAAGTTTCCTGCAAACCCTACTGTTTTTAAAACATTCCCTTTTCTGCTAACAGTTTTAGTCAAAACAGATGAGGTTCTCACTCCTACATGACCATGGATAGAGAGGATGATATCTACAATGACACCTTCCTCTTTTCTTACAACACTGTTGATCTTTTTGTCACTTGCCCTTGGAGATCCACTAGCACTATTTTGTCATTACAATGCTTGCTGTGAGACACAGAAGGGACAATTTAATGCTGCTTTCTGAAATTGTAGTCATTTTAGACACTTCAAAATGGAGATTGAGACTGAAAGCCAGAGAGTTTTGTGACGGGTAGCTGACTTCCAGATAATGGCCTCACACCTACTCCTAAAGGAAGCCATGAAGGTTTTGTCTTGTAGGGATCCCTAAATCTCTTCTGTTTAAAAGGAGCATTAGTTTTCTGGAGGAATGGAAAACAATACTAAAAATTATTTCAATTTGTTTCAATTTGTAAGGATCCCCTTGGCTACAGCCACAATGGAAGAGAATTATTTGGGCTTCCCTTGACAAATTCATGAAAATCCATAACTGAAATCTATGCCAACAAATGAAATATAAGGTGCATAAGCAATAACAATTAAATATAATAGAAAATCAGAGTAATTTGGTCAGTAATCAATTTAGGATTATCATGAAACAAGGTAAACTGGCTGTTCAGAGAAGGCCTTCTCAACAGCTTCTTCTGTTGAGTAGCCACTGCATTAAACTTGATCATCATTTGAACTACTTATGAATAATCTATTTAGGAATAATTTCACTGAGAAAAATCTCAAACTTCAGTTTGTTACGGTTTGTGGAATATATTTTTATCCATTTATAACAATGCTAATCAACAGCAATCCAGAGTTTGGAACCCTTAAAAAAATTAATTGAAGATTACAAATGCAAATACTGTCAATCAACATAATTTAATAGAGTGTCTTCCATAGATTACCTAAGAAAGATCAATCATAATCACAAGACCCTCAACCATTTCTACTCTCTTGTGGTTACTAAAAGAGATGGGATTTTCTAGTATGTCTAGAAGATTAATGAATCAGATTTTTGGTAGATCAGAGTGGGGTACTAAATTAGGAACAAGTAGTTCTCCAGAAGAACCTTCACCAGTAGCATGCTCCCACATGCAGTTTTTGTCAATGGAGTTCCATCTAGAATATCTTTGTGGATCAAAATAACAGAAGCACATCCCCAGGTTGAAGAATATTTAGCACTTCTAAGATTCTTAGAGAAGAACTGGACCTACAGGTGCATCACAAGATGAAAAAAATAGCCAATGGCAATCCTGAGGTGCTATATGTTGTCTTGATTAAATATTTTTATTATTATTAATTTTGTTCTTGGAATTAATGATTGAATGTAACATAGTTAGACTCTTAATGTGGTATCACTTATTGATATGCAGATAGCTGAAAGGAAAAATGCATGTGCCCTGTAGTCCTAGACAGAGGGTCTACTTATGTACACCAGAAGACATGAATTGCATTTAACTCACTGCAATAGCAAGAGAATGATGAGCTGTTATGTTGTCTCTGGGTTTCATGCCTCTCTACATCAGAGCACACTAGGAGTATCTTTCCAGCTAATACTGTTTAACTTTTTGTTGGCTTGATGTGTGTGTCTGTGTGTCCCAAAGGAAATTACATTGCTTTCATAATAAATACAATTTTTATGTAAGAGTGCATATGCATTGTTCTGTTGGACAGTAGCACACTGAGAATAACAGCTCACATGCAAATACAGAATAAAAAGACAATTAGAAGAAGGGTCATAAATACAAGAACTGGTAACAGCACAGTACTTTCTATACAATTAAGGGACGTAGCCTAGGCCACCTGAGGTGACTCGATGTAGGATCCTGAGTCTTTTTTGTGGCCTGAGTACAATATATGTAATGTTCAGTAATAACAATATGTGTCCTCCTCATAAACCCTCCACATGATGATAGCAGTGGCAACTGGTATAGACGACCTCTGACACCAAGCATAAATTTTGGCCACAAAAATACGACTCTTAGCAAAATTTCTTTTCAATCAAAGAAGTAAAACCCCAAAGGGACTTTAATAGAAAAAGCTACTTTGTTTCCACTTCTCTATTTCTATCCAGTTTGACTTCCTGGCCAATTTTTCAGGTTTCCTGGAAAAAAATGCATATTTTTTCACAAAAACTGCAGTTATAAAGCATCAGAGAAACAGATGTGTGTGCAAAACAATTGTATTTATTACACATTTATTCAGAAATATGCCTGACACAGCAACATTGCCAAATACTTGGAAAATTACAATGCTTGAAAAGCTGTTCTGCCCTTGTAGGACAGGGAAAATGAAATCCTTCCTGGAACAGTCCTAGAAGAATAAACAGCAGAACATTGCTCCTGTCTTGCCTCCACCTGTTTTCGGAAAAGGGTGCTACAGTGTATGAGGAAACTGCTGCAATGAGTACCCACATGTTTTGCCTTCAGATTAGTTCGTTAACCCTTTCCCTGCCAGGAAGAGGAAAATACCTTCATGTTTCAGGAGAGGCATGTAGCAGCTAGCAAGAGGGATCTTGATGAGCCAACTTCACCAAAGCCAAACTGCTACAGGTTCAGACTGTCAAGGACAGATGAGGCATGAGGGAGAAACCTCTGCACAGAGTGTGACCGCATCTGATGGCTCATCCTAGAAGGAGATTTTCCTATTCAATCAATGATTACCAGAAAAAGAAGCAAATATCGAGTTACATGGTGAGACTACTGCCAAATTTCCTGGCTTCACTATCTCTTAAAACAATCTGAAGAAAGGTATCCAGTTACCTTAGAAAATTTTTAAAAAACTGTTTAGAGGTTATGTAGAAGGCATGATCTTCCAAAGAGTCAACCAGCACCTTGAAAACCACCTGAACAAAGGTCCATGACTCTCTCCCACCAATGCAAAGAGAGGACGCAAATGCAATTCAGATCAGTGTGCTTCACAACAGAATTCTAATGGTCTCAGTGAGTTGGCCACTCTGCACTTAAGTGGTGAGGAAAATTAAGTGCTGGTGTAGTAGCAGCTGCCAGATGCAGCGAAGTGATCTGTTTCCTGCTTCCTTGTGTGAGCATGCAGCATTTGTCATCAGCTGGCAGCAGACAAGTAACCAAACTGGAATTTTGTTCTTCAGGTCCCTTTTAAAAGACAGCAAATCCTCTTGGGTTGAGGCAATTAATGCTGTTTAGGCCAAATACTGAAGAAGTCAGTTATAAGGTTTAAGAGGATCATCTTGAACATGACAGATTTACACTGATGATGTGTACTCTTCCTGTAAGGAAATTCACCATTTCCTTTGGTGATGCTTGGCATGAACCAGGATCCAGAACCATGACCTCCAATAACGAAGTGGCATGAAGTTGTGTAAGTATTTATAGGATATTTTGGTCATATTTTCTACATAAACAAAGAATTCCTACCTTGACACCTACATATTCCCTTTCCTACTGCATCCTATATCCATTGTCATCATCTGGCACAAGGGTCCAATTTGGTAGAACACTTAGGGATGTTGTTGCAGGAGACCTCTCAGCTGTGCCTAGGGCAGCGCAGCTGTGGGATTCCCTCTTCCTGAGACCCTCTAGAGAAGAATACGGTTGTGATAACAGAAATCACAGCAGCTGCTCAAATGCTGCCCAAGCAAAGGGGAGAACAAGCTCACTGGCAGGCAACAATCTCCTCAAGAAAGTCTGTAGATACTATCCAGGGGAAAAAAGCTCAGATTTTGCAGGCCATCTCAACAGGCCCGTTCTTTACATACAAGACTGAAGAAGCAAAATTGAGTTGATACACACTGTGAAAGACAAGGAAATAAATTTTCATCATCCATTTGTGGCTGTCCTTCAAAATACATGGAAGTATATTTTGCTTCATGGGCACTCAGTTGTAATGCTATGAGATGACATGCAAACAGGCAGGAGTTTCACATCCTCTTCTGAGAAAGGGGGGAAGTAGAAACGAACAATTCAAGAAGTTACAAAACTTTTATTCAAGGAGTAATACATGCTGACATGGAACACCAGGAGAAGACTTGGATTATAGGTTTATCTGTCCCTTTTTATGGGTGACCTTGAAAATGCTTAGAGAAAGCTAAAGAGAAAACCAATTACATTTTTGAAATTACACACCACTGTTCTCATTCATCTTGATAAGCACTTTTAAGGAATCCAAAAAAGGCTAGAATATTGCTTTTATAAGAGTTATAGAGACCTTGGTTCTGCAGAGTCAGTTTTAAAATAAATTTAGATGTACAAAGATGAATTTTTATTTCCTTTGTGTTGCTAAATTGGCCACTTTAAAAAAAAAAAAAAAACCCTGCAGTTCTACACTGAGGCCTTTGGCAAAAAAAAAAAAAAGTGTACAGGATTTTTTTCCTTGTTCTGAAAAGATATACAGCAGCTCAGCTTATGTTGTGCAGTCATCCCTACTGTGTCACAGGCATCTGCATTCATCCTTTTCTGTGTGTTTATAAGTGTGATTGAAGTGTTGATAGGAAACTGCATTTATAAAAACAGGATGGTATGCAAACAATGGACACAAAATCTTAGTTATTCTTATTCCTGCTGGTTAAGCTCCCCTGTGTTCATTTAGGCATGGTCTGTCTTCGTGTCTCTTTTACTCTCATGATTATCTTGCCTTACCAATTAGGTAAGGTACTGAATGGCCTGTTATTCCAGCCTGGGAGGGCTGGAGGTCAGGAGGAGTCATGCTTAATGTTAAATAGCTGTGAAACGTTAAAGCCTGTAAATTCATCAGGACAGTTGGCCTAGCCCACCGCAGGGAAAGGGGTGTAAGTACTTTTCTGCTTGAATTACGCATGGAGCAGCACTGGCTTTGAAATGCCAGGATCCACACTGAGCCCAGCGAACGCTCCCCAAGCCCGTAGCTCCAGCCTTAGCTCTAATAGCAGGAGCAATAGGGGTTATTTTTGGAAGCTCTTACCAGTCAGAAAGAAAAAGAAACTTCAAAAATCATTCTTCCTCTTTACTGAGGACCCCCTTAGGAGTACTACTGGGAAGAAGTCTGTCGACCTGCCACAGCTAATAGTCACTCAGCAACCCGGCGTAACCACCGCTCCAGAATCAATGCGCTGCTGCTATTCAGTAGTACCACATCTGATGCTTGAAAGGATGGAAAATATGATATGTGACAGCTGCTTATGAGTGATAGTGATAGTGAACAAAAAGCCTAATGGGTACTGGAATCTCCCTGCCCTGCATACAGAAAAGACGAGGAAGGAAATGATGACTTTTCCTAGCACGGCTGCACTCTTCAGCAGGCACCATCCTGTGTGCCAGATTGGCACCTCCAACAGCTCAACAATAATTATTCACATGCCACCTCTGAAGCTGTGGTTTGCTACTCACGTAATCTCTGCTATATCACATACCAGACTGCTGACTGCACATCAAGAGGTTCTTCACTTGTTGGACAAGAGAATAAGTGACCAAAAGAGAGAAAACAGAAAAGGGTCAAATCTGTTTTAGTCTGGAGCAGGTACAAGGAGAATAAGAGCTTCTGTAGCCAGCATTCACAAGGTTAAATTCTAAGCTTTGGAAAGAAGGATTTTCTGATGCACCAAAAAAAAAAAAAAAAAAAAAGGCCAGGCTTTGTGGTATGCTGTTTTACCACTGGCATAATTGGGAACTCAGTTGTGCGTCCTCTTGGCCTGCTTAAAATTTGGCACCCAGCAATATTTAAATAATTTCTGGTATTGCGGATAATTTCATGAAATCCTATAGTCTCCCATTTTGATCTACAGTAAGATATTTCTTTGGCAAAGGCAACTTTTCTTCTGTCTACTATATGGCTTAACATCTCAAACTTTTGACTACAAATCTGAACAGATACTTAGAGTTATACCTCAGCTCCATGAACTTCACTCTTCATTGTGTAAGCATAACTTTGTTTGGTATTTAGAGAAAAATATTCTCTTGCTCTGAGAGTGAAGAACATTTGTTAACATGGCTGAAACTTTAAAAAATGTGTCTCAAAACAAATGTCATAGGCTATTTATTGTGGTGAGCTTCTATATAAAAAATCTTCAGTATGAAACAATAATGTATTTCCAGCATGCAGAATGACAGAACACCTGCCCAAGAGGGAAAAATAGGACAAGATGTAATTTCACCCTGAAACGATGAAATTATGAAACTTATTTATTAAAGACATTGTAAAAGCAGAGTTGACTCTGAATTAGAGGTAGAAAGATGAGTTTGATCAAGGGGCTGTTTCAATCATTTTTCTATAGCAGAAAGTGCGGCCCTGAGTTGTCAGGAGCTCATCTTGACCTATTAAAAGTCCTAAGTGAGTATTATTCTGTAGATCTCAGTTGGAAAGACTCAGTTAATATTCCCATGTTTTAAAATAATTCATTCATATCTGTTTTTACTAGTTATTTTTCACTAAAATATTCTCTGTCATTATGCTCAATTTTTTTATATATAAGACCTGTTTTTTTATCTTGGTTTAATATACATAAACATCCTTTCAAAAGTTTATATGCCACGAAGAAATATTTTCAAGGCTACCTCTGTTTGTGATTTTATCTTCATGCTACGGGACTCAAAGGTTAAGATTTTAATCCACTGCAAGGGATTTGCTGAATAAATATCTTGTTTGTAAGAGCTGGATTAAGACAACACACTAAACCCACTCCATCTAACTACAACACAGTGAATCTTGTCAAGAAAATAAACTCTTTGTTTATCCTTACTTATGCACAGATCTATGAATAACTCTTATAACCAGCTAGTGATCCTGCCTACATTATCTTGTCTGTAAACATGCTCTGCATGCTGAAAAAGCTGAAAGGAATATACAGGATTAGGAAAAATCACAGAAGCTGAAAACATGTTGTAACACAACCGTGGGGGGAAAAAATCCTCTGCTCCAGGTGAAAAGCTTTATAGTTGCTCTCATTTCCCCTTATCCTCTCACATTGCCCAGAATTGCCCTACTTTGTCAGAGAGAAGCTATGATGAAAAGCTTCTTAGAAAGTCCCAGCCTGAAGGAATACTTCCCACTTTAATTTCCCTAAGAACAGATAAAGTAGTATATAGGCAGCTACTTTTAAATTTTTGTTTCTTCAAATGTACACTACCACTGGATAGAAGAAAAGTGTTTTCGCTCAGCAAATAAAACACAGACCCCAAATGATTTGTGAATTTGTAAGACACTGCTTAAACTTTGAGTTTCAATATTTGCTTTTGAGACCAGGATGTCCCAAGCATGTTACAAACTTTATCAGCTATCCTGTTCCCATTAATGCTACCACGATTTTTGTTGGCAACATCAGTTGGAGACACTTAAGGACATCATCTAGCATTAGCTTGCAGAGGAACAGCTGTTTGACAGTATAAAGGAACATTGTCCAGCAGTTTAGGACAACAAATACATGGCCATATTATTCTGCCTTCCTGGTATACTGTCCCAATGACCCAAAATAGACTTAAGACAGAACACTACATTTTCTGAAACCTGCAACATCTTAAGACTGCAGTCAGCCAGCAGTTCTCCTCAAAAAGCTTCTGTACTAGGTTTTGGAGAGACCCTGTGTCACAGGACAAGCAACTTCAGTCCAATTTCTCAGGCCCTACAGGACTCTCTGTTTATCAGGTGGAAGTATCATAAAGCCCTTGGTATTCACTATGATAGGATTTCAATTCTCTTGCATTATGAACATTAACAACACCTCTGTTTTTTGTAACTGAGCTATAAGACTGTATCTGTGGCACATAATAATTGCTAATACTATTATTTTAAAACCTAAGTTTGTTACTGAATCTGTCTGTCTAAAGAGGGTCAATGCAGTCTGCAGCACCTCAGCATCACTCAAGGGGTGAGAGAAGAGGTTTGACATAGCATCTCTCTAACCACTACACCATATCCTCAAGCGCCGCATCTATTCGTTCTTTAAACACCTCCAGGGATGGTGA
>JAVSBS010002529.1:131871-188334 GCA_033124195.1 Coracias cyanogaster | reverse complement strand
ATTTAGTAAAACCATGAAAGGAGCCAACTTCACAGATCTACTGAAAATACATTTGGGATCAGATAGATGGATGGACGGACAGACAAAATCATGTCAGAAGGTTTGAAATTTTGTATTTAATGTAATGGCAATTTTAAGTGCAACTGAAGTGTCCAAGTAATTTCTGGCAGCACTAAATGTATATGCATGCAAGTATAGCCTATTGAAATAAGATTAAAGATCAAGACTATATCTTTGGTTTATCTTCTTTTAAAGATTTTGTTACACATTTATTTTGTTTTAGAAGTATAGCCAACTATAAACATGCCTTCTTTTAAAAATAAATAAATAAATAAATAACTTTATAAGGATTTTCTGGCAGTTCAGACTTCTATTTCGTTTTAATATCTTCAGCAACGAACAGCTGAAAGCTATTTTCCCCCAGCCTCTGTGGAACCTTTGTTTCCTTTTATTCCTTCAGTTGTTTTGCAGAACTCATCTCTGCATACTTGAACAATATTTTTATAAAGACTAGCATTCTTACATGGATGCACTCTCTCAGACACACAGAGAGCTAGGAGTTGATTCTCCTTTCCTTCTCAAATTAAGTTCTGTATATATTATTTCCCGCATTCCACAAAGCTCTGCAATATTTCTTATACACTTGACACTTCAGGTTCTGTGACATCTTCTGCTGAATAAGCATTCATATACATGAAAGCTTACTGCCTGACCATCACTACACACACATACAAAAAGAATTCTTACATAGCAATGAATGCTATAATGCTATGAGACAGCTAAGAATCACAGTGCAAACAACTACAAAATATAATGATGCTAGATTTTAAAAAGAACATGTACCCTTTAAAAACAGGAAATGTACATGCTGCCAAAACCCCACACACAAGCTTATGCAATCACCAAAAAAAAAAAAAAATTACATCCTTCTTTCATACTTGACCTATGATTTTCTTAGAGAACTTTTGACTTACTCATGCTGCTATTCTTGGCCTATTTAGAGATAACTATTCAGTGGAGGCTTACAGTGAGCCTCTGGATCTTAATCCTGTTGTCTCGATTAGTGTCTCTAATGATTACACAGCTTGATTGCCTCAGAGGGAGGTGGAGAAGAATGGGGTAGAGGGAAGGGAACAGTTTGTATAGTCCCCATTAGGTTCTGATTACATGAAAAACAAGATAGGGTCATGTTGTCTGAGTTCAGTGGGGAGGAAGGCAATGTGTCTTAGAATAATTCTGTACAATCAAGAGATTAGAAGGATTAAATGTAACCAAACCTTTCCTAAAACAGAAGGATGAGCAATATGTTTTTAAATGGTAAACACTGACTAATTTGTTGACTCATTTGTGAGATAGTCTACCAAGACAATGAGAACACTAGTAAGAATAAAGCAGCTGCCTGTGCCTGTTTCCCTGCTGAATCACGTGGAATGGATTTAAGATTGCTGTGTTTATCTGACTTTGTTCACTGAAGATTTATCTCTCTCTCTCACCCTCAACTCAATTAGGCAGTAAAAACTGAGTATTTTCTAGAACTATGAATCTTTCTGTACCTGTGGGTAGCCAGAATGAATAAGCAAAAGCTATGGCACTTGAAAGAATTTTTCACTGGCAGTTTCTTCTTAGGTTTTGAGTGATTTAGAATTTGTATTTTTAAAAAAATTTGAAAATGGCTTTCATAACGATTTAGCCATAAAAAGCCATACAATTCTTTGCTAATTTCCTTTGAAAAATTATACAATGCAAAAATGAGAAGCCCTTTTCAGTCCCACAAGAACTCCACTACTAGAAAAATATTCACACAACTGAAAAAACAGAAACATATCCAGTACTATCCTCCGCTAAAAGCACATAGAAGATGATGGTTTAAACTGAGAACAGTAGCTCCTCTGACTGTAAAAAACATGTCCCTTCCTTATCAAGCACTTCAGTTTGTGCTGCTTACTCACTTTTAGAAGTCATTTATCCCCACTAATTTCAGGCTGCTCTACCCTTCCAGTCACATCATTCAGCAGAGAGGGCTAACTGCAGTGAAGTATGCAAGCTACTTCATCTAAAAGGACATGGAAAGCAGTTGTAATTCCCTCCTGTGTGTGCAGTAACACCAGAAGAGTGGAGGAGCTATGGCCTGTCTGTTGTTATTTTCACAACATCAAAGTAAAGGTGCAAAATGAGACTTTATAACCAGTTTATGTAATTGATTTAAGACTATGTATCACGTTAACAGAAATCAGTAAGGCATTATCAGGAGAGAGCAAGGATATATTTTATGAGGTCAGCCAATGTAGCTAGAAAATGCAAACAAACTTCTGAACTCCTTCATCAGATGAAATACAGGAGCTCTTGGTTTCCAAACATGTTTTTGCCCATGTAATTCCATTTCCAACCAAGTCAAGGATCTAAAAATAAAGGTAAAATCATACAAAAACTGGAAGTTAACAGCTCATGTCACAACAGGCCATTCTAGAAAGTTTGTCCTCATCTCTCTTATAAGCCCCCTCCAAGTATTGAAAGGCTGCAATAAGGCCTTCCTGGAGCCTTCTCTTCTGCAGACTGAATAACTCCAACTCTCTCATCCTGTCCTTATGAAGTAAGCACAGATATTTGCATAGACTTTCCACCAATGCCTAAACTGGAGAGCAGTCAGCATCACTCTTTTCCCATTAAGAATCAGCATCTAAGGTGTACTGAACTTGTGATAGAGCATAAAACGAGAGGGATAAAAAGGGGGGTTTGTTGACATTCATAGGGCTGAGGTTTCCAAATACACACGCCCTTCTTGTTGGGAACTCAGCCTTATTTAGAAAAGTAAATGTATAGGCAGTAGCTGAATTAAGGATCTGAATGGATGTCTTAACAGAAGGAAAATGGTGATTTCCAAGTAGTCACCCCAAAGTTGGATTGTTTTCCAGATCATTTGTTCAGCTATCTTAGTAATCAGTAAAGGAGTTTAGGGATTCTTTTCACACATTGTTCAAGCAGAAACTAGAAAGTCATAACACTAAAAAAAAGTTAGTTGCCCTAGGCATGTTTTAGCTTACTGTCAGCTCAGTCTGTTCTAGTGTTTCACTTGTAATAACTCCCTTGCTGTACTTATGACTAATAACTATAAAATATTAACAAAATAGTTTTGCTTGGTGGTGACTCCAGAGATAGGAATGAAAGCTGTTGTTGTGTCCTTTGTTTTGTTTCAAGTCTGACAACTACTTTTGCTCCCATTACCACTCTATCATTTTGGTGCCAAAAGGATCAGTGACAGCAGTAGCACCAAAATTCCTCCTTGGTGTAGGAAAAAATAGGCCACCTTCCCCTCACCTAAGAGGGAATTTGTTTTCCTGTAGTGTCTCTTCCTATGCAGCCTGAATAGCTTCCTCCAATTTTTCCAGCTTCCTCTCTGACATTGCTAGAAGACATAGTGATACTTTTCCTCCTTGAGCTACCTGTTTTGACCTCCTTTTCATCTCTTTTAGCTCCTTCTGTACTCATTCTTCCACCAGCCACAGCCCTTATAGCTTCTGTGATTCACAGAGACTTGAGTGATGCTTTCTTCAAAAGCCAACCCTCTCCCCCTCTGTACAGCAGCACTGGATTTGAAAGGTTTGCCAGTTCTCAGAAGGCATTCCTGTAAAATTACCTCAAAATATCTGACAGATACATTTGAAATTTTTAAAAATATATGTTCATGTGATTGTCATTACTGCTCACTTATAATCATGTCTACAGGCCCCAGGAGAGACTGGGCACCATCTCTACCCATAGTAAAAAACAGCCAGTACATACAGTTTGCAGTATAAGATTAATCAAACCAAAGAGAAACAGACACTGTAATTCCTATTATTTCATTTCCCTCCAAGGTACAGTGGAGTTTGTTCAAAATATTTGACAACTGCAGCAGAAGTTGTGGGCAGTACTATGAGCTTGATGCCATGTATAGTGAAATGAGTTTGAGTGATTTTCAGGGTTTTTTTGCAAAAGCTTCATATGTTTCTGGTACTTACGGAATTATAGTCTGTTTATTACAACACTAGTCCCTTACGAACTAACAAAGGATCTGTTAAGAGGTTCTCAAACATTTCATTCAAACTAAATTCTGTGGTAACGTTAAGTTTATTTTCTTTAAGTTAAAGTCTATGGTTTTAGTCTCTTGGGTGATGTCACATGAATGTACAATCCTATGGGCAAGATAGGATGGATTCTTAGAACAAAGAGAACTAAAAAGAGAAAATAAAATAAAGCTTGAAAAAGGCAGGCATTGACCATTGGCTAATATCAAGGTTCAATTTTACATTTTCTGGGTAATTTGTAGACTGTAATTCAAACCAAACGTTGCCTTTAAAATCTGTTTTGCAAACAATGTGACACTATTAGACAAGATTTGTGATCATGCAGAGATGCCTGTTCATTCTACTGCTGCGGTCCTTGCCTCTTTGAGGTATTTTGATTTCCATAGTTTGCCCTCCCAGGCTTTTGTATTCTGGTGCTTTTTTAATGCTAACACCAGACGACTCCAGATTGCAATATCCCTTGGCATTATAGTGGAGGTATGATTCACATTACCACTGGCAGGTTATCTCCTGATAATTGTGTAATTAACTCACTGTGTAATTACCATTGTTTCCAGCAACGTGTTGTGTGATTCCCACTTTGTTACCACAAAGTAGCACATGTTGGTTTTGACCAGTGTGGTGTTTGAAGGCTTGTGAATTTTATGATGTCTGGAGGGCTCACAAGCTAGGTTGTCAGAGCTGGGAGACTGAAGTGGGAGGTGGGTCAACATGAGGGGGATCACATACTTAAATAGCAAAATCTCTAACCTCCAAAACAGAATATTTCTGTGAATAAATTATACATTCTCAAAAATAAACAAATTCTAGATACATGGAAACTTCTATCAGTAAAATTTCAACACGTGGGTATGCTAAGCACTGTATATGTCACAGTATGCTGGTTTTGAAATTTTTCTAGGTGTCTCTTTTTTATATACTGCAGTCTCTATACTTTTTCACAGTCTGTTCTTTGCTCCAGTTTTCAACCCACTTATTTTTTGTTATGGTTTCTACTCCATTTCTCTAGCCATTTGGTTTCATTCGCTCATTGACAAGGATTTTCAAACACAAGATTTTCAAGACAATCCACAAAGAAGCAAACACAGCCTTCTCATCCCATACTCTTCTAGAGAAACCAGGAGGAAAAAAGTGTCCCCAGTGCTTCACTACAAACACAGCACCTTTTAAACATCAGTTTTTATCAGTGAGATCAGTGTTTTCATTTTTCTTACACACAGCTCGATTACTTAATTTTGTTCCAGCTCTATTCAGTTTTGCTAAAGACTGAAAGGAAATAGGAGCTCCTTTCAGTTCAAACTGACAAATTTTCCCAACATTCTTGGATTGTACAAGCATTTAATTGCCTATAACCAGATGAAACATTGAGAGAAATGTGGCTATATCTGCAGATCAGTAGCAGAAGCAGAGGCAAGACAGATCTACTGGGTGATCTGAGAGTTAATCAACTTTGGTTCCTATGCTGGCATGATGGCACACTATTTGCTTCAATTTCTTAGGCTGAAGACCAGGTTTCTACCTATGCTAAACCAGCCTTTTGAACTTCTCTGAGGGTGCTACCATATTAACATTACTGTTATATATAAATTGTTAGAATTGAGTCTGAATTCAGATGAGACCAAAACCACTTTTTCTATTGAAGACTTCTCCAGTGAGACAGGCCAGAAGGGTGATGTTCACTATTGTTTAAACATCTGCCAAACTGCAGCTTTAATATTAATGACTTATTCAGGTCATTCCATTTCTTAACGTTTTTTTTTGTATCATCCTCTATGATATTTATGCTAATGGCCAAATTCTTTCAGTGAACTTAATTTCCAGCTTCAGTGAAATAACTTCTACATATCTAATTTAAAAAGTAGAACACTTAATTTAAACAGAATATACATAAAAGGTTTTTTTTCTCTTTTGCGTTATACTGCTATTGTTAAGCCTGAATCAGATATGAAAACTAAGCTTGTTACTGCGAAAAAAATCCATTCACGTTCAAAGTTTAATGTTACTCAGCTTTCCATACAATCACTGCAATAACACTTTATCTGGCTATTATGAGTGTCCTTGACAGAATGTTCATGGAGCTAATCATCTACAGAAAAAATCAGAAATGAGGGTGAGAGGATATGTATATATTTTTTTTTATGTATAAGTTTGTATGTACATACAAGCATATATACACCTGGAGTTGATTTGTTGATTTTTCTTCTGCTCTGGACAATTGCAACTTATCACTGAGTCCATAAGAAGTTACTATAGTCTAAGAAGGGAAATCAGAGCTTCTGGAAATTGTCTTGAAATTCTTACAATTACAACCATTATTCCATACTGACTCACTATCTGTATTAAAGAAAATACTGCTGTCAAATATAATCCTACTCAGTGTTTATGGTGAAATCATATACTCAAACAACAAAAACTTTCAGAAAGTTATGACTCTGATCAACTATTTACAGCTGCTGGCCTCATACATATTCTGGTGCAACTTCTTTTTTTACCTCTTAAAGAAAGCTAATACTGCAGATCAGAGTCTAGCTCCTTAACTGCAGTTCACAGGATACCTTTGTGGTGCATTAATCTTTTAACCCCTTGAGGCATACTGAACATCAATTACACAGCGCTGTTGCCCAGAGGTGAGATCTGTGAGCTGGAGCTGAAGACAGACTACAGCAGCGGCATCTCATACACAGATCATGAACAATCCATCTTCTTCAGGGTGTGGGGGCAGAACAACTTCAGAAAACCATCAGTGCGTAATACAGTATTTGAGTGAATTTGTGGCTAAAACTAACTTGTCGCACAAGGAAGAGCTCGCAAATCATCCTGACCTTCCTGACCCCATGCAATCTGCTGCTGAGGAGCACAAGCTACTAAAGAGCCTCACAAGGTCCACAGAAAAGGAGCAAAAATGGACTCTTATAACTGCCCTGGATTTCTCAGAGCATCCAGCTTAGCAGGAGGATGGAATAACACCACCAAAATTGAGAGTTATCACTGGTATTGCTTAAAGACAAGATAGGTCCACTCTCAGGGAAAAAAGGGGGAAAATCAGCTTAAAAAACATGATAAGTACTCCCTGCTATTGAGGTTACCCAACAGTTGCAAATATTTAAAAGTTAGCTCTTCCTACATAATAAGGCTCTTGTGGAAACTAGAATAACTGTATTTTTCCTTTATATGTTCTGTCAGATGCTAAGTTTGTTCTTACTATCTTTACAAATTAAGATAATAAGAGCCTTATTGTTTTAGGAAGCAGAAATGTAAAACATACAGAATGGTTCTTATGAACTTCAGCTTGCTTAAGGATAGATATAACTGGTATCATCACCTTTAAGGTCATTCTGTACTTCCTGTTATAGGACTAGCTGTTAGTGTCATGAATATACATATATCTTTCACAAGCAGCTACCTGCAATTTCATCCAGGCTTGCCTCAATGACATGACACCTCTTTGTTTTCAAAGCAGCTAGTCACCACTAGCTCTTTGTCACCAAAGCAGCTAGTTCAAGAAACCTCTAAAACACAGAATAAAGGATGCATTGACTGAATTAGGGTAACATTGAATAAGTATAATAATATACTAAATAAGGGATATGTTAGAGTATGATAGATGCATTTTCCAAAGATTTTCACTAAGGCATCCTGGGGCTAAAGAAAGGGAAAGGGTAGGCAGGAAGCAACACTGGTGTCAGGCTCCAGAATTAAGAGTTTATTACCTAGTTATTATTGCTCCTCTATTTCCATTGGACAGAATAACACAGAAGTAAAGGAAGTCTGCACCTACCTATGTTCAATATTGCACATATCTTGATACCTATCGCACAGCTAATGAACTATCAGAATCAGTGCGTATTACCGGATTATTTCTTTCTTCAGAAAACACTGTGTGCGCTTCTTGTTGCAATTTTTTTGTTGAGGTTGGTATTTACTACCTGCTCAATTTCTTCTGTGAACCAGTGTACTCTAAACTCCTTCTTAGTAATTCCTGTTTCATCTGACATTGCTATCTTCTGTGTTTCAAGAAAGTTTCCCATTTTAGATATATCCTTTGATATAAGTAATGCTCTATGCTGGCTGAGTGTGTAAAGGCGTAAACATTTTTCTAGTAATCAGATAGAAAAGCCAGTACTATAAGAGTCCATTATCTCCTTCTGTTTACTTGCCACAAGTCTGACTATTGTCAGTGACAGCCTCAAGTCGGACAAGGTTTCTGCTCCTGCTCACAGACATCAACACTCTTCACAGGAGACAAAAGTTTTTAGAAAGCAAACCAGGGTTCATTGAAGTTTCTCAGTAGCATAGGCAAAAGTGAATTTGTCATCTTTAAAATAAGGAAGAATTAACTTTGTTTTCATGCATGGGGTGGTAAAATTCATTTTTTATTGCAGAAAGCAGGTGCCATCTTCTACTCATGCTCAGCCTCTGCTTAAAGCTGCCTACAGTTACATCTATTTGCCTACCATTTCTGCTCTTGCTTTCATTTGCAGACTATCAATATTTTAAGTACCTGAACAGAGACGTGAAATATTTAGGCATTTGCTTGAACTGTATAACCAAAGAATTAAATGCAGTAAATAAACACTGACTTCAGTAAAGCACAAACATTACTAGATTATAGCTCTTCCTGGATTCAGTATGTTGCAGCTGCAGAAGCTTGCTGTACTTGTGAAACAACTTTACACAATCACAACCATTATTCAAAGAGGAGAAAGGTTAGATTGAAGTTGGATAATTTGCACTAGTATACAGACTTGAACCTGGCAGCTGAAGTTTGTGGAGTCACTGATTTTAGTAGGGCCACGGTCTCATTCCCTGCTGTTTAGAAAATAATTGGAGGGGTTGGCAGCATCTTTCACTAATGGAACAGTAAGGGAGAGCCTTGGCTTTGTCACAGCTTTAACTTCTAGATAGATAAAGCTAATCTGAAATAGGCTCCCTCTATAGTTAATGGATGCAAATAGACATCTCCAGGGGGTGTTTCATCCCACCTAGTTTTGATGTATACCAAGGAAGAACTGCCCTTGGGAGATGCATGCTTTTCTGCGCTGATTATAGAGATGATACAAATAACTAGTGCATTTAGATGTGTAGGTTTCAGATAGCTAACTTTACACTAAACAAATACCACTCTGAATAGATATTTAGAGGTAGATACTTTACAAAGTCATGTGATCTCACTTCCAAAATAAAAATTAAAATGTAGAATAAAAAAGTTTTGTATTAAAACTGCTGTATAGATGCATGCAAAGAAGGTAATGGGTCTCTCCCAACACCATTAACTTTTCCTGAACATGCTAGTTAATCCTTATTTCTTTGGTCAATCTGGTAAAGCATTTCTATGTTATCTATAAAGCTACAAATCTAGAGTAATATTCATTGTCTTCATTCATAGGCACTTATATAGTACTTTCTGTGTGGGGGTCTTAGACTTTAACTTTCCTGTGAGCAAGATAGTATTACTGTATTTCCTATATAGCTGTTGAAACTGCAGCAGCACACATGGGACAGATTCAAGTGCTTGAAAACAACAAAGTTTCCTTTAATGTTCATCCTATGAATGTAAAAATGAAACAAAGCCTTTTGAAAGCTGTTTTCTGGAGAAAATGGTTCTTGGCAGTAATGCCAAAGTTATAACCGTCTCTCATTTTTGTGCAAGCTGTGATTGGCAATTATTATATAACAGAAGATTAAAATCAGACATGCTGATATCCATTAAATCTTATAAGACAAAGAAATATATATATAAAGCAGTTGGAGGAAAGTTTGCAGCTTAATACATGACTGTTTTTTCCATCATAGTACGCTATGCATAACACAGTGAGTGTATATTGTAAGACTAGTTAGGAAACAGCTACCACCATTATTTTTAAAATGTTTACTTTTTTAACACAGTGTTTATTCTGAATTAGAATTAAAATAAAAAATATTTTGTAATTCTTTAAAAAAAAATTGTACCTGTACTCATTAAAAAATGTCATTTAATTTCAAGTGTCAGAAAAACCCTTATAGTTGTATATTACCAGATAAGCATCTATTCTATACATTATATAATGTGCATGTCTACAAACATATACATATATCCAGAGAGTTTCAGAGGAAATTAGTAACATTGGAGACAGTGTTAAAATTCTCAAGTGATTATGTTGAGCATTGAGAAATGTTTCTAATAACTTTCTACCAGCATGTAAGTCACCAGGGGAAGAACATTTTTCAAAGACTATTTAATAAACTCATGCCTTTAAGTATCATAAGTGCTTTGTGTTTTGAAAAAATAAATTTATTCATGATAATATTGACTAACCTGGAATGCTGTATTTATTGAATTAAAACATCAGATCATTCAGTCCCTTAGCGGTTCAATTCTTTAATGTTTTTTATCATTAAAAGGATCATTCTCTACTTTATAAAAGTAGATGACGTTTTTCACGTGTATTCTATATATATAAGCACAACTATATGTACATGCATACACATACATAACACAGAAATGACATCTCTGCAGTATCTTTTATTCTTTTAATCACTGCTAAAGAGTAGACAATATCACCATCATTATTTACTCCAACTGTCAGAACATTCCTCTCGATAGGAACACATTAACTGCCCTCTTTCCATACAAAAGCTTTACAGAACTTGCTTCTCCAGGTCCCTTATGCTCCAGATAGAAATGCAGGGGCCTCCAGAGATTACTGTCAACTGTTTGGAACCATCCATATCAGTAGTAAATTCCCTTGCAGGCCAGCTTCTACAAGCATAATACCGTTGAATCTGTTTGTAGCATAGTGTATGCACTCCCTATTTCCAAAAAGAAATGTTAACTAGAAGCTACTTTTAGATAATTTTGTTCAGTGTGTCTGCTCCCTCACCTTACTCTACCTAAAATACCTCTGTCAGATTCTTCAAGGTGGGGTGTCTTCCCTGCAAGAAGCAGATACTTCACAGGAGGTTCCTCTTTCTCTGAATCTGACATTTCTTGCCATCCAGCCTATGGGAAAAGAATAGATAACCTTGGTTGAAGACTCAAGGCAAAGAACACTGAATGTCTGAAGTAGGTAAGGAGTTACAATACAGGGCATTTCTCCCTCTCAAGACAGCAGTCTGTTGCAGCCACAGGGCTTTTCTCATCAGATGAGCTTACCTGCCTTAGCACTGCTTGTGAATCTGAGTGCCAGAAATACCAAGAAAAGTATCTACTAATTATCTGATAAATGTGTTTGTTCATGTCTGAAGTGCAGCTTATCTAATTGCCAGTGCCCTTCCTATTTTCCTCTGAGGGGTGGGTTTAGCTGAATATTCTCCCAAAGAGCTTGCTTTTCATGTAAGTAATTAAGTGCTTTGCTTACTTCGAAGGGATATTAGCTCATCTGCCAATGGTAGCAAACAAACAAAAAAAAGCCTATTCTCAAGAAGATTCAGATCTAAAATAAAACAGAAGCAAAGAATTTGGGATTTATGGCTTTAGACTTTATTAACATTAACATAAAGCTAACAGTGAGGCTTGCTAGAAAGTACGAGCAGATCTGTGTTACTGGAAGTGCTGTCTTAAGGGCATAAAGTTCTAAGGCCAAGTCACTAATCATCTTTGTACTTAGGAGCCAGGAGATTGAAAAGTTAATAAAAACAATCAAACAAACAAGAAAAAATTAGGTGTTATTAAGAGGGCAAACTCTTGCAAATTCTTGCAAACTCTGCAAATCCCTTGGCAAACATTTCTACAACTGAAATTCCCACTACTTGCTAGGTCCTACAGACTCAACTTTGAGGCCCATATGTCCCTTTCTTTATGTTTTGCCAGTATTCAGCAGCTACTATGGAAGCAGAATATGGTTCAGCTTCTTACTAGGTCTACTGGACTTGAAACAAGAGGAGAAGGACTCAGCTATTTTTGTAGGCTGTATAAGCATTAACTTAGGTAGAAATGGTTCGGCTTTAGCCAACAAAGTGGGAAGCACTAATCTGGATAATACTGAAAAATGAGATAAATTGTAACAGTTATATATTGCATACAAAATAAAATAATGTTTATATTTATAATTAGAACAAGCGGGTAGATGAAGGAGAATGTTAACATAGACAGTTATACACATTCATTTGATTATGTCCTTCACTAAAGTCTTTGAAAGAACAGCGGGACAATATGTATCTGCACAGAGAACCAAGGAACCAATTAAAAGGCAGGAAGCAATGAGCAGTTTTTGCCGTCTTAAGTGGTTGTAACTGAAGTCTGACAAAAAGCAATGCCATGGATGCTGTTATGCAAACGTAAACATTTTTGAAAAAGGATGAGCTGATGAAATTTATTGTTGCTCACCAGGACTGACTACTTAGAACTACAGACTAACCTCATTATACTTCATGATAGAACGACAGATGAACTTCAAGATAGACTGGCATTACAAAAAAAGGATGGGGAAATAACTTTCCTTATTAACAGACATGGGGATGGTCTCTTGACTTAGTAGATCTTTAGAATACATTGGGAACTTCATGAAGACATCAACTTAGTGTTAAAAAAAGGTTTGTGAACAAAACCAAATATACAGACTAGGACTCTTCAGCTTGAAAAGCAATGACTGGAAGGGATATAACAGAGGTATATAAAATCAAAAGTTGCAGAAGATAATGAACTGAGAACAGTTGTTCATAATTTCTCCTCAATACAGGAGTTAGGGACAAGAACTGAGATTAGTAGATTGCATATTCAATACAGCAGCAACAACAAAAGAGATTTCTTCATACAACCCATGTTAGCCTCGTAGCTGCTAAAAATCACATAGATGAAAGAAATGACCAAATCAATCCATGGAAGATAAAGCTACCACACACCATTACAGAGCCCCTCACTGATGTAAATGGGAAAGCCCTGTACTGTAATTTGTTGAGTGGTGGAAGAATATATCTAATAAATAATATCACATATGCACTTCTTATGCTATTCCTTATTCTCCAGCCGCTGTGAACTTACATTCTCAAGTCAGAACAAAATTATTAAAACCATAGACCTAAAGTGAAATACAGGACTTGAAGGAACCAGGTCTGGCTATTAGAGCTTAACAATCTACTTAACTTAATACAGTTTCTTGCAAAAGCTAAGCAAGTTATATATCTGATGGCTAGCCTCCACTACCCTTCAAAATCTTATTCTACCAAAGGTTAGAAACCCAATTTTCAATCTTATGTTGTATCCTAAAAGCTCTTTGTCCTCTCAGAGTCAACTGTTTCTCCCTGGTCTTCCCTTGATCCCTGAAGAGCGACAGAGGCAGATCAATTTTACCTTCTTCCAGACTTCATTATGCTGGTTTAAAAAGAAGTGAGCTGTTTATGAAATTAAAGCTTTTGACTTGATGAGATTTCCATTATTTTATACACTTTTTTAAAGCAAGAAATTTTTCATTTTGATGACAGTACCTTTTCTAACAATGAGGTCCTTTAGCCCTTAATGAACTGTGCAGTATGCGAGTATCCTGTCTGGAAGAACTACCACTGCTCGGCAATGTCTGAATGTGGACCACCCTCACTAAAATATCATCCGGGAGAAACACAAGATCATATTTGGTTCATTTTGGTTTTGTGTTTGTTTGTGTGCCTTGGGAGTTAATTTCTGGCACTCAAAATCTTCCTACACCTTATCACCCTCTACATTATTTTTTTCTCTGATTAGACTGCTACTAACATTGTTGGCTGCAAATCCCACCAAATTATGAAATTCAGTTAAATATGTGTCTATTGCTAAGAGTATTGCAAACAGCTGCTATTCCTATAGGAATATATTTTCAGAAGATAGTGCAATTTAATGTGGCTGTCTTATTTAAAAGATGTGCAATTTAACCATGGAAATAAAGTGTTCCTGGCTGATTGGAAATACCTACATCTATGTATTTTGATACATTATATGTATCACAGCCAACGTCTTACAGCAGCTTTCCATGCAAGTGCTGTTGTGTAAGAGGGAAGGCCAATACTGAAACAGAGAGGAGTATAGACCTTCAGAGATAAACCTCCACACTATAGGAGTCCCGTCACTGCGGTTACTTAGCAGGGTTTTTAAGCTTCTGAAAGAAAGGAGGGACAAAAGCTACCTGGAGATAAATGGATCACTATTATTTACAACGTTTGTCCCAGGAACACACTCTTTTCTGAAACGAGACAGGGAGAAAGCCAGATGACTTTTATCTGAACCACTATGTAGTAAACTGTAAGCAATACTACAACCACTTCTTTGATGCTCAGGCAAACTACAGGGAAGTATGAGGAACCAATGGCAAGCTGAGGGAGAGAGATGTTCAAAGTTCCCTGATATGGTTATGAAACAAGCACACTCCTGCAAAGTATCTTTTGCTTTAGTGTCAAAAAAAAAAAAAAAAAAAAAAACAACAAACCAGGAGAGTGCCAAGTAGCCTGAAGGGAACTGTACTGAAACCTCCCTTCCCACTTCTTTTCTCACCTACATCTCTCTCTGCCTCTTTTCTCACTCTCCTGCTTTCCCTCCAGCTAGTCATCCCTGAAAATGAAACAAAAGAAAATCAGACTTTTTCTTACTATAGAGCTGAAATGATCCTCAAATCATTCACTGCCACCAAGTGGGTGCCATAGCCTTCTTGTCATTTGTCTTATCTTCTGTACTAAGATCATGCCTTCTTTAGGTATGGAACAATATTCATTCCATGGTGTCTAGAACAACCTCAGGCTTGGCTGGCTCCTTTTACTGTATCAAACAACAAACTGACAATTAGAAACAACACCTAACTGCAAGTGAAATAAAATTGTGAAGGAACATACTTAACTTCTTTCAGCTGAAAGGTTTTTCTTCACCCAGTACAGTCTGGGATGAACAATGAAGAGAAAATTAAATATCTGGTACCTTTCCCCCCTCACCCTTATGTTATTTACTGTACACTTAGACTATGTAAGTGAAATGAAGCAAGACTTGTTGCACCTGGCTAAGAACTTTTACCCTCTGCCCAGAAGATCATCTTAAAAGAAGAATGTTTTTTATTAAGAAAAAAATTAGATTCAAGAAATAGATAAATCCCTGAATTAATCTTACCCCAAATCCTTTAATAGTTGAATATCATATGACATCGGACTTTGATCTCAAAATTTCAGCAATTTAAGAAAGTGAAAGAATTACCCAAAGGGTAAGCCTTCTTATACATGTAAAGTATCTGCAGATTCTTGTTGATCTTATTTTATGAATTCTGAAGCCGTTCAGAACTTGAGTCATTGCTACCTGAGCCTCAATTCAAGAGGGGTGAGATATCTGACCTGCCTACCAAGACCTGTTTTTCTTTACCTTAAAAGTTTTTCAGTGTATGCATTCAATATGTCACTTGTTTTGTAAGATTATCTGTCACAGATATTCATTGACCATTTAACTGCTGAAGTAAGCATTCATCACCATGACATTTTGGGTGAGATTCATTTGTTGGTTTAAATTTAGTAGTCTACATTTAAGAGTCTACAAGTGAGATGGACATCCGAGCTTCTGTCAGCGTAGACCTATGTCTCAACTGAGTTGTCTGAACATAGGCATCTAGAGCTGTCAGGGTTATCTGCGATATTTATAAGGCAGATATGACACAGGCCTTGTGGGAAATCTGGTCTTTCTGGGATGGCAGCAAAAACCAGGCTGGGATACATTAGCTTGTCTACAATGATGACAGAGGCCTGGTTTTAGAATTAAATCCCAGCTGAGTTGAACCAGTATACTGAAGATCCCTCCAGTAACATCTACTTTTGGTCAACTGATCTGACCCCATTGACTGTACTGAGGACTCCCTTGTCCTCAGTCCGCCCTTGGTTTTGGACAACCTACCAAATTAGAAGGAATTTACAGCAAGTTCACATCACTGGTCTAGTACAAAACATTAAATTATGTGGCAGAGACCCACTGTGTGTGGAATGTTCAGAGCAACTCTCTCACTTTCTGAAACTGCTGAAATTTTGGGAGCAAAGCAGACATCACATGATATTCAATTATTACAGGGTTTGGAGTAATTCTTATAGCAATACTGTGCAGTCAGAAAAAGGATGAAAAGTTTTCTTGCTTCTTGCTGAGAATCTGCAACATAAACTGCTTCTTGTATTGAGACTGGTGATCAGTGACTTCATACGAAGCTTACCTAATGTTTTGACCATCTTTATCATTCAGATTTTCAAATCGCCACAACCAGCCATCATGATGGAGACTGATACTTTGTCTGACAAACAATGGCCCCCTAAGATGAAGCTAGATGCCCTAGTTGCAAGTATTTAAAAAAAAAAATAATAATTAAAAGCCTTATGCATATAAGCATCAAAATTCTATTGTCTTTTAATAACATTTGGGTGCCTAAATACCTTAAGCTACTTTAAAAATCCATGTATAAGAGTGCATCTTCCCTGCAGTTGCAGGGAACTGACTACTAAAGAGAAAGGTAAGGAAATGTGCTAGTGAGCACCAACACCAGAAGCAGTCTAGGCACAGCATCCTGAGGTTGTTTCCAACTGATTTCCTGAGTTTCTCAGGCAGGTTTTGAGCCTACAGTGCTCAAGGCAACTAATGTTACCTAGACTAATTTACTGAGTTGATGGCGCAGTTAGTTTCACTTGTGTATAGTATACTTTTAAATTTAAGTAACAAGTTTCAACTCATAAACCTTAACATTGTAAAGTCAGTAAGTACCAGAGTTGCAAGTATAGAGTCAGTTAAATTATTCCACCGGTAACAACACAACAAAGATAACTTAAAATATCCATGCTTAGAGGTAGTTGAAAGCCAGAGGCTTTTCCCATAGTGGTAATTTATTATGTCACATGAATCTGTCAGCTTCTCTAGATTTTTTTTACAAAGTTTAAATTTGTGAGTTTTAACTTAAGAATTCACTGATTAACATATAGTTAGATTTAACAACACCTGGCATGCTTTATGCATGTCCTGGAAAACGTGAGCTATTTCTTTTGTGCTGATTTTAAACCGCTTAGTTTCTTGGAGTTATAGACTACTTTGAACTTTAAAGGATCTTAAGTTTCTTATCACTGAATTCAGTAAAAAACTTGTTGATATGAAAGAAATCAGAATCAGGTTGTCAGTGAATATTTAATAGATGTCACTAATAGGGTTAGCTGTCAACAAACACTACCTGGGAAAACAGTTCTGAACTAAATTGAATTAGTTTCAGTTAAGTGAGTATTCAGTTAATTCATAGTTTCAAACTTCTGTATTCATTACTTTCATACAGCCAGTAGAAGATACAGAGTTTCCAGAAGACCTTCCAGTTCGGCAAAATAATGAAGAGCTCAATAAAGCAGCCATGGTTCATTTTGATATGGGACTTGAATATGTTTGCCTTTTAAAAATATTTTTTACTCTATTACTTTGGTAATTTCTTGTTACATCCTGTCTTGAAATCATTCATTTAGCCATTGTAAACATGAGTATATAACCACTTTATGACAATATATGTTCTGATTAATAATCATCCACCCTATATTTCATTGCAAACAATCTGCATTTGTGAGAAACATGCTAAAGAACAAGTAATACTTAACTGCAGTTATTTTACCAGCACATGTCTTACCTAATTACTTTGTTGTTTTCAACAGAAGGAAGAAAATTAGGTTACCACTTCATAATTAAGTTCTCTATTTTCAGAGCCAAATTTGAAGTCTGGTCCCAATCTATTCTATTTTACATGGACTGATTTTCAAACCCTTTGATAAACTTACCAAGTATACTTATGTGCTGAAATAATACAAGCTCAGCTCCTTTGAAAGGTTGAACCTAAATGCTTGATCCTGTACGATGCTGGACTATACCTGCAATATTTCCATGATCTTTTCCTTTTCTACCTCCTTCAAAGTAAAACTTCCTTACCACTGCAAAATACACTTCCCTGTCCACACACATGGACACACATTGTTAACCCTGCATTTTTTCTGTACTTTCTCTTTCCTTGAACCCCTCTATGTACAGCCCTGCCCATACCTTTAACTTTATTCTGGTGCTCCCTTCTAAGAAAAAGTTCAAAGACTGAGAGGTTTAGCACCATTTGGATAAGCATGAAATTCTAGTTGCTTATCCCAATTACACAAAACCTCTAAGTCTTTTGAACTTTCCTTTAGAAGGGAGCATGCAAAATTTTATGCTTATCCAGGACACCTGGATTTTCAAACCTGAGCTGGAATTTTATGAGGCCAGTCTCTCTCTCTCATGGGGTCATACACATACTAGAGTGATCATAGAAATAAGAAGAGAAAAACACTGACTTATAATCCTGGATTTACTACTGCTTTTTGAAAAGTTTGGTGACCTGTCTCATCTTCTCTTTCTGAAAGATGAAACAAACAAAATTTTCTACCCATCACAAGAAAGCTGTTGAGGCTTTTAATTCATAACCCATTGCATATGTGTTACTGTACAGAATGAACATGATAATGCTGTTACCTCTTAGTGCATTTCATCACCAGAAGTTCCAGACTGGCCAGTGCAGAAAAAAGAAAAACTATATAAGGAGCCAAATAATTTTTCTCTTGTTTATGATAACAGCAGCAAAAACTGTATCTAAGTTTGTCAGTATTTAGGTTTGCATATATTTCATATATTCCATTTGTCTCATGACTTAAGGTCTGGCATAAAATTACATTCAAATTTCCATTTATGATTTTGCAGGTTGAAGATATCCTTCAGATTTTGTTTTTGTCTTTTAGTCTTGAAGCTACCTTCCTATTTCTCAGCAACAGCATCTATGGACTGGCTGATCAGTTTAAGCTTTATTTTCTATAGTTATCACTGTTGGCAAAAATATGGTTCTGAGAATGGCATTAGAGAATATTACTGCAATACAATAACAAATGGTGTGACTATTGCCCCACAACAATAAAGCAGCAGAGATAGCAAGGCATCTGCTTTTCTTGTGGTACCTGTAATAAGCATCTGAGCTGAGTTTCTTTCAGTGTCCCTGGTTATGACAGTACCATCAGAAACATTTATGTTTCATACCTGTGGTTCTTAGAAGAGTGCAGCAGACACACAGTAAAATAATGAAAGTGGCATTATTAACATTAAATGTCATAACACTTGACAGCTTCATGTAAATGAGGCTCTTACTAGGCAAAAAAATAAAAGAATTCTTCTTTTTCTTTAAAGTGAATTCAGGACTAAAATAACAACTGATCCCAGGCTGGAACCCAGGAACGCAGTGCCTGTGACATACACAGACACAAATTAGCTTCTCTTACTCTCTCTGCTTTTTTGATCAGGAAAGGGTAATTTGCCTATTTTGATATGAGTTGCACAATTCTCAGCAAAACCTTCTGCTATTTTACCCTTTCTTCAGCTGTTAGGAAGGGAAGGGAAAGAGAAAGAGATGGGAAAATAGGGAGGGAGGGAGAGCGATGTGGGCTGGACTGAGTGGCAGCAGAGAACAGGACCAGCAGTTCGGGTCCCCACCCTCCTTCCCTCTCTGTCAGATACACAGCACAGGGGCTTTAAGACCTAAATGGAGCAAGTCAGAGCATTCCTCCTCTGTTGTCACAACAGACATAGCAGGTCGTCCTGATGTGGCTTCCAGCTTTCTCATCTTCTTGCCTTGTCAGAAGGTTGCCATCATTTAGAAAGGTACACAGTATTTTGAAAGGATTAGGTTATAAAACACAACTCAGCTCTTTACAAAAGAGAGACAGAGAAGGAGAAGTGGAAAAGCAAAGTGTCAGGTGCTACAGAGCGACTGGACAAGAACACTGAGCAAATAAAAATAGCAAATTGATTGAACTCCTGTTCCTGTGAAGCAGGGGCAAAAAGGAATGACACATGACAAATATTTACTGCCAGAGCCAAGCAGGAGGAGCAAAATGTAAATTAGGACAATGTATGAAGGCAAAGGATTAGGTGACACCAGCACGGGAGAGGTCACTCCTCCCCAAAAAGCACTAGTGCTACAATCATTTAATAGTGACATGGGAAGCTTCTGCTTTACTATCAACTGTGTATTAACTACAGAAATTTACAGTAATGACAACAAATGTTGCTTAATATTGTACTAGCAAACCTTGAGTAGTTTATTTTTCCCTTTCTTGGACTTTTCTCTTAAACTGCATGTCAGGCAATCCCCTTATGCTCAGACTCTCCACACTTCTTCCGCCCCAATATCCTTGTGTGTGGGATTTGCAGATTTTCTTCTGTTTCACAAATTGTTAGCCTGCTCACAAACTTGAGAAATTTAAAATATTTGTGCTGAGGAATGAATGAACGAATATTCACTCCTTTATAAACAGATCCAATTAATAGGTCAAACATTTGTTATTTCATTAGGTATTTTGAAAATACTAAGAGCACGATGTATGATACAGACTCTTATGCAAGTCAGAAGTTGGTTATGATTTGGCACTAATTGTTTCTAACATTAAACACTCAAACACATCTTTCATTTAAAGAAAGTGAGATAAAACAATCACATTTTTCATCACTTTAGTATATTTTAATGATCTTCCTTTCAACTTCTGCAACGAATCAAAATAAGAGATGAAGAGAATCTTTTACTTGTTTCTTCCTAAATTAATAGGAGGACTGATCATGACAATGTTTATGGTCACAGAAAAGCCCTGGTTGATCACAGCTTAACAATACACAGGAGCTTTCTTTTGCAAGAAGTTGATACAAACAAGTTTTCATTATTATCATCTGCCAAGATGTAGCTAATTTACTCCTAATTTACATTTTCTCTATTTCTTTCTTTCCTTTCTATGTTATGGTACTTTTGTTTAGATGTCAATGGTTGCTTAAGTAAGCCAGTATGCCAGTGATGACTTGCATACACAGATTCTGGAGTGTGATGCACAACAAAACCTTTTTGTTCTATACTACCACCCAACAGCCTTTACTAAATCGTGCACACTGACCAGCCAATGTATCGACTGAGTGTTCATGGGAATGTGAGGCATCTGCAGGTGTGGGTTCCTTGTGCTACAGGGAGAAGTCCATGTCTTTTCAACTGCCTGGACTACCTTAAGCACTTCAGAAACCTGAGAAGAACTCATCTGTTTCTTTATCCAGTTATCTTTCTTAAGGGTGGGAAAAGAAAAAAAAAAGAAAAAGGTAATTTCCATGGAACTAATAGAATTTAAAATAAAAGACTGAAAGCAAAGACACGATTTTGCATTTGCATGTTCTGTATTTTTCATGCATTTGTACAGAGCCTATCGTCCTTCACCCCTTAAAAAGATTTCTCAATTTTAAAACTTATTATCGCATTTATTACAATAAAAAGTTATTTAAATACTTATTTTAAAATACCTCATAACTGTTTTACAAGGTATTTGAATGATTTTTAAACTAGAATCGATAATATCCAGAACCTTACTAGAATTGTTTACCACAAATTTACCCCTCTTTTCACATAAAACCCCTTGCATGCTGCAAGAGATGCTCTACTCTTAATTTTTTTACTCTAGTTCTTAAAATGTTTGGTAATGCCACTAACATGGCATCTCTCCAGATTGTCTTTCAACTTTCTTGCTGATCTGAACAAGGAGCAAATACAAGTAGGCGAGTACAATCATGCTCCGGTTTAGCTAATCGCTGAGCAAATATCTCTGTTCATTCCCTGCCACCGCTAGCTTTCTGCTATCCACTTGTGGACAGGACAAAACAGGCACACATCAACCCCACAAATTAAATTATTGCTGAAAGAAAAGCAGCAACTATGCAGAACAAACCTGCAAAGAAAAGAGATGGCAATGTAGGCATAATCCTGAGTCTTGCTGGCACAAAGATTTCTTTCAGTCACGGAAATCTAAAACTTGCAGAGAAATGGGATATATGTAAAATGAAAGTGTTGTTCTTGTCCATTAGGATGTGCAATAATTATTAGATTATTATAGCACTGGTTGCCCATACTTCATTCTTATTTGTAAAGAAAACTCTGCCCAAACGGTTGGTCCGCGATCTAGCCTTTCGTGAGGATTGAAAGGTTTACTCCCAAACTCCTAACTAAGGGTAACTGTATTACACTACTTCCTTTTATTTTTCCTGTCACAAAATGTATCCTAAGGGAATTATTCAGAGAATTCTAACAAGTGGCAAGAAATACTCTGGTGTGTGATGCTGCTCGAAGAAGCAGTTTCTAATTAGGGAAAGATGGGGCAAGAAGATCCTGAAGCACATTCCCCAGAGATACTAGGAAAGTACAGGAGAGCCCAAATTCCAGTTAAGCTGCCAAATAAAACAAATCCATTAGTTCAAAAAATATCAGTATCTTTTATTTCAGATGCCACACTGGACAGTCTCCCCATAGTCACTGGGCTTCAGTTTTTAAAAAATTATTTTAATAAAAATTAATATTCCAAGGCAAGCCACACAGTCAGATAGATAGGTCTTATCTTTAATTTGTTTTACTTTTTATGTTTTGGTTTTTTGTTTTTGTTTTTGCTTTTTAGAATATTTTTGTTGTTGTTTAATCATTCATCTAATTCACAAAACAAAGAAAAAACATTTTTTCTTAACACTTCCTATTTTTTGCTCCTCTGGTGAATCCTGGCTGACAGCAAACACCACCGTAAATCCTAAAAACAGGACTGTAAACCCAGGGATGAACTCTACTGAAACCAGTCAATTTGTTAATTGCTGAGAAGAACATGACTTAATGTGACAATGGCTGCTCTCAATCAAGAGTTTCAAAAGATTTTGTGTTCCTAAATAGATGTTTTGGAAAGGATATTACCTGACTCAGAAATTACAGCAGGATGTTGGCAAGCTTCATGTTTTCTGGGCATGACTTCAGCAGTCCAGCTAGAGCCTTTTCTACACTCTCAGCATCTACTTGGCCACAACACAATCGCATTTATCCTGGAACATCAGAAACAGCCTAAGCCAGGACCAGTCCAGAAAAAAGTGGAGAGAATAGTGACCTAACTACCGTAAGTGTATGTGGCTCCTTAAATTGCTGTAGTCTGTCCTGAACATGCTTTGAATCAAATATGTGAATCATGTGGCCAGAAAGTTCACAGTAATCTGCAACTGTGTGATACACCACAGATGTCAGAATTAAAGGGGAAAGTCCTAGTATGTGCACCCAGACTATATTCATGCCTATTTAACTGTTTTATTCTATTTTCAGCCTAATTAATTCTGAAAAAAGATGCTATCAGATCACTGTATTAATTAAGAAAAATAAAGCTGTTATCATATAAATGGTTTAAAATAAAAAATACAGGATATTATGACAAAAAAGTTAGTGGGAGTACATGAATGCAACCCAGCATATATGGACATCTAAGTCTGGAAGCACAAGCAGATAAACAGATTTTATAATAGTCATAGGAAAGTTACAGGTATTCTATCACTCTCCCCTATTTTGTGTAACTCATCAGAATGCACAGAGGAAGCTACCACTCATAATGGAAATATGAAATCTTAATCCATATAATGAAATTTAACTAAAAACCGGGTAGTAATGCCCAGTTTAACAAAAATAAACCCCTAATTATGACTTTCCCTGGTGTATAAGTTGGTCATTGCACTTCTTTACCATCTTCAGAACGTGTATTTTTCTCATGATATTATTAAGGCTAGCTGACTTTCAAAGGAGAAGTTTTAATAACAAAAATTATTCAAATAATTACAATTGTGCATAATCTGTATTATTAATTTTGTTATCCAGGTTAAGTATGTCCCACACTTGGTTTTGGCCGTTTAAGAATATGAGGTTTAAACACCAACTGAGTTTGGGGGATTGTTTGCTCTTACTTTCTGATGGCTTTTCATTCATATCCATGATGGAAAGACCAATGATATGCAAACAAGCACTACAGTGATGGACCATTCTCTGTTCACTTGCTGCAGAAATTTTTAGAAACAACTTTTTACCATAAGCTACTTACATAGAAACTCTGAGCTATTGCAGAAATTGACCCTTACACTTTGGATCAGTTTATATCACATTTTTCATCTTTACTCATGTGCCATCTGTTACCACTCCCTACCGAAACCATTCCAATGTGCTTTAAACAAACTCAGCTCCTTCCAGCTAAGAATGACAGCCGGTCAGTATGTAGTACATTTCATGACAAGACAAGAAAAGTTGGTCAAAGACACCCAGACTCTACTTTTTACAAAATGAGGTTTATAATGAGGTTGTAATCTTCAAGGAGAGCTGTGCAGGATCTCAGTCTGTGAGGCTTTATTCTAAAACTCATACTGAGAATTTCAAAACAAGTTTGAAAAGTCTGCAGAATTAAAGGTCTATAAACTGACACACAATGGATAGTGCTTAGCATACATCAAATGTATGCCAGCAATAAGGACTGCCACTCAAGAAAGAAATTTTGCTGGACATTGCAGGTTGTCATCTTTAAGGCTGCAGTTCTGATGCAGACAGCTCATCTATTATGCTCCACAAGTCTTCAGTTTGGGGATATCTTAGTACAGAACTATCCAATTAATTGCTTAAAGCTGTAGTAATGTTATGCATGACAAGCAGGAAAATTGCTCTGATTAGGCAAAAGTGCAGAGTCAGACCTCAGAACAATGCAGTTGTATTTCCTTGTAAATACACAAGATAGAAAAACCAAGACAGCTCTTCTCTTTGAGTGGATGTGAAATATGTGCTTGATACTTTCACTAAAAATCAAGTAAATGGCATTTTTATATCATCACTGTCACAGAGGGCCACCAGATCCCTTTTACTGAAAAAGAAACATCTGTCTTTGAATGGCATGCTTGGAACAACATCTCTTATTCTTTCCATTGGAACATAAACAAAAATTCTCTCTGCTGGAAATACATGAACAGAAGCAAGAGTACTTCACCTAGGATCACTGCAAATATAATGCCATTTCTTTCTCTCCGAGCACTGAGAATGCTTTCCCTTTTCCGAGGAATCCATCTGGATATCTTGGTAATGAAGACCCAGCCCTGTGCACACTAATGACTTCAGGAGAGCACAAATTCCAGTCCAGCTGAAAAAAGGACATTAAAAATGAAACAAGTTAATAATTAAATATGATAGACAAGAGAAAAATTCAATTAAATCAGCAAAGTGTCGTACATTAAGACAAAAACTCAGAGGAAGATGGGACATTCCATAAGCCAAAAATAGCAGACACAAATAAGATGGCTTGCGCTCTGGTTTCACAAGTGGCAGGTGTATGACCCAGTAGCAAGGCAGAGGTCAACCTGGAACTCAAAGAAAAATTAAAATAAGACATTATTAACAGAATATGAGAGAAATATCATAACTGATGAGCTTTGGAAAGCTGCAGGATAAAATAACATGCAAGTAATGAAATGCAGCTCCCTGCATTTTGGAAGTCATTTTTGGTGAAGGCCATTGACCTCAGCTATTAAGGCCATGAAATTAGAAAGGAAATTACCTAAATAAGATGAAAAGTCTTAGTTAAGGCAGTAACATCCAGGATTATAATAATCATTTTTCACAGTCAACCATTTATTTTATTATGTTTTATGTTGTACAGATTGAAAGATGTATCAATGTATGTGTGTACAGTAAAAATATACAGTGACATTCTTACATTTATCTGGACCAAGGAACACAGTAATAAACATTACATATATAAAACATTATACTCATAAAGAGTATATAAACAAGAAGTATGAAGAGCAAGAGAAAAATGACGTGACCTAAGTTTGAATTAGATCTGCTCTGAACAGGTGGTAAGACCAGACAATTTCCAAAGTTCCCTTTCAACCTCAACTATTATTTGATTCTGCAGGGGTTTTTCCCTATAAACTATAAGCAAACATCTCACCTCGTGAAGGTCCTTGTGGTTCACCACAAGGGTTTGGGAACCAGTAGCTGAAGGAAGATGGTGTAACAGGGTCCCACATGATCTTACAGTTGTGGGGCTGATGACAGTAACGATGTTAAGCTCTCGAGAGATATAATACAAATGAGACAGATACATTTGTGTGCACAGTATTGGGGCTACAAAACGGTTTACAGACACTCTGAAGCAAGTGTTTTTGAAGAAAGGGTTTTCTGGTAAATGTTGAAAAAAGCAGGAGAAATCAGAGTGCAGATAGAAATGATAATGGCCATAACACTTGGACAGAGTTACAAAAATTTAGGATGAAAAACAGAAAGAGCCGAAAACAGATATCAAAAATTGTCCTTCTGTGTATTTATGTTTAGATTTCAAGTCAAGCTTGTTCAGTTACCAGTTTTTTATAAAGTGCTCAAAATTACGGGGACTGCACATCGGGGGTTTCAAAGAAGTGGTAAAGAGAGCTAAATAGCATGTTGATTCTCACTGTGCCATAAACACAGCCGCACAACTCCATTCATCCTAAGAGATACTCCAAATGTTAGCTTCACATTATATATTTGGCCCATAACCATATCTGAATCCCGTGCTGATCACTTTCCTCTTTCTCTCTGCTAAGCAACTATTCACACTCCAGGTGGACACAAAAGAGCTGTCAGAAATGGTATGTAGAGATTAGTTGAAATTAGGCACTTCTTTTGCTTGAGCTCCTGTGTTAGGACCAAAAGGAGCTCAGAAACTCAGAAGAGAGCCGACAGCAGACCCAGAATAATCATGACCCTCTGCTGAAGTCACATTAACTACTTCTGGGCTTGGAAGACAGAGGATGAGATTGCACCAAGACAGCTAGCCTGGGGACAGGCTTCAGGTTATTAAGACAGCTACGGGGCTAGCCAGGAGGGATACAAACTTCGGTGAATTTTCCTGAGGGGAAGGGGAAAAATGGGAGTTAAGACCAACCAAGTAGCCTGCCTGGTAGCAACAGTTATACGACGGCAGCCTTCAGCTAGCCAGAGGCGTCCATGAAAACTGCACAGAATCAGTTCTGAAATCCAACTGTAATGTCCATTTGTTGTAGAAATTAATTCCCCAAAGAAGAGAGCAAAAGAAAAATATCAAACACAGCAAATTTTTCTGACATTACAAAATGAAGTGCAAGTCTCAATATACTATTTCTGTTAAAATAAGTACTTCCCTGGCAGTTCATTTCTGATGACAGCCAAATCCCTAAATATTAGTACCATGAAGCATTATTAGATATTGAACCACTGAAGAAGTACAGTAGCAGAATAGCGATGCTGTTCTGTTTCTTTGAACCAGATTTTTAAAACAAAGTGTGGGTCTTTCTGCTAGCTGCACAGGTATGACAGAGAAGCAGTATGACTGAAGAATTAAATAGAATGTTTCTCTGTTAAATACATTAAACCAGCTAGTGCAGATGAATAGGTACTGCTCACTTGCTTTCCAGTAGCATTGGCTTGCAAATTATTTGCCAGAGGACGCTAAATTCTCTCTTTGGTATGGATCCAGCAAAACTACTGCCAGATCACACCTCCTGGGAAATGTGGGACTTGGCATGGGATTTGGCACAAGACTTTACAAATGTCAGCTTTCCTGTAAAAACATCAGGTCTGTTGTCATGAAAACATCAGTTATGAGTAATTTCTTTTCTTAATATTACTAGCCAATACAAATAGAGGGGGGATGAGATGTCAGTCATGTGCAGCCATGCACTCAGGGCTAGATTTTTGTAACACAATTGCCCAGAATAGCAATATGAAATTTGGATTTTAAAATAGATGTCCACACTTTGGATCAGTACATGTTGTATTTAAAAGTATAGCTGCCCTGTACTTCAGAAAACCTGTCATTATGAAATAACTGACAATTAGGAGGAAAACAGCAAAGAGTATGGGCTAGGTACTCATGTTCGATCTGGACTTGCTGGGATATCATCCTATTTAATTTTCTTTACAGATATTTGTCTCTGAAGAGTATGGATTTATTTTTTTTCATTAATATTCCTGTTGAATATAAAGCACTAGAAAAAAAAGTTAGGTTTTGAACAAGATAGTCATGGCAATAAATTCAGTAGTCTGTGATATTATTTTCACCTGTCTGGCAAGCAATGAGCTGCATGAACGCTTTATTGAATCAGTACACATAAAATAAGCTCCTGGCAGGTCCAAGCCTTTAAATTGTTAATTAGTACTGCATTTCTAACACAGTGCCTAATCTGTCGGAAAGCAGAGAATATCTGCTCCAAGCAAATGCAAATAAGTCATCTTTTGGAAGATGGCATTTGAGTTTGAGAAGCTAGAAAAAAATGTTTGTCTGAATGGACATCTGACTCCATGCAGCCATTCAAATAGATTGTAGACACCTATGTATGTATCAAACTGCCAACACAGAAACATTCAGCCCTCTGAGTCACACATTATATTTGCACTGGGATCTCCTCAGAAATCTCATATTGATGGCAATAGCTGTTATATCTGAACCTGAAGAAAAAATACTGCTGAAGATCTCAAAATTATACTTTGCCCAAAACACCACCTTTTCTCAAATTCACCTTTAAGTAAAAAAATAATTTGAATGTATATTTTTATGACTAGCCCATGTGTAGAGCAGTTATGTGGGAAGAAGTACACAGAACAAATCTCAGAGGTAAAAGCTTCAGTATGGGACCAGTGTCAAAGTAGGTCAATTTTTAGGACTAACATCCTTGACAGTGTCCCTTTAATATGTTGATCTGTTTCTGTAAAGCACATTAAGAAAAGTTTAGCGTGAAAGAGGCTACAAATGTGTTTGATATGATATGGCAATAAGTGTACATTTTGAGCATACTAAAGCTGCCAAAGTACATTTTAAACTGCTTTTCTTTACTAGCTAAAGGCCCAGTTCAATGAAAAAAAAATCCAGACTTCGTACACTAGAAGCTGCAAAAAAGTCTGGTTTTCTGTGACATCTGTAGCCCACTGTATGTATTTTCAAGGTGGAATCTGCATCTTTCTTTGGGAGATAATGAATATTATTTGTTTGTTCAGACCCCTGAGAAACCTCAAGGTGAGATCAGGGCTGGATGTTCTCTATATAGAGCTGGGCAAAATCCCTTGCCTTGAGGATTTAAAAGTCCTGAATACTTTGTTTTCAAGGATACTGCCGAATCACCTCATCTACCGGATTGTATTACTACTGATTTGCTTCTGATGTCCATTATAAAAGTGTGAATCTATCTAATGAAAGTTTGATGCTGTGAGAGACTTAGAGGCACATTTCCAGGCACTGCTAAGGAAAGTGCATCTGCCAAAGAAGGGTTTTTTTCAGTGAGATCTTATATCCAAAGAGATGTTACCAGTTTTTTTTTTCTGTTTTCTGCTTCATTTGAAATAGATGTTAAGTCAATGGTTAATGCATACAGAAAGTGTCTAAATAGCACAGATAGTTCAGGATGTGGATCTCTGTGAAAAGGGTAAAGTTTAGAAGGCAGTCTCTAATTTTATAAAAAATCTTTCTTATATAAACTTCAGCAAGGAAATTCCAAGCTTCCTTCATTTTTGTAATGTCTTGCGCAATCTCTTTCTAAAGCATTATCTATTATCAATTACTACTCTTATGAAGCATTTCTGATGCTTTATGGCTGGCCTCTTCATTGTTCCCACTGTTGCACATTATTAAAATAAGCTGGAAGTACTTTTTGGTAGTTTTCTTTTATTGCTTTCCTTTTAAACAAATTATCCTGTAGTTTTCACCACTTTTGTATCACCTGTAGTAAAGGATATAGTAAACACAGGCCCTGTTTTAATCTCTTTTATTACACTGACTGATGCAATTGAAAATGCAGACAGCTTTTCAAGCACACAAGCCCTTCTTCAGGTCTGAAATGGAAACAGCCAAACTCTAAGCACCTGAGTTATACACCCATACAAGCCTGTTAAGTGAACACAATGAAATACATTTCTTTGGATAGCATTATGTTCAAACTATTTCTTAGGAACATTTCTGGATTTTTTTCTAAAATAATTTTAGAAGTGTAAACATTTAAGGGAAAGCATCTAAAAATATGGCAAAGTAATCTACTGGTAGAAGATGCTTTAAAAAAAAAGATCCCATCACAAAGCAAATACTAAGGCTTAATGAAATGAGGACTGACATTCTACAAAATATCAAAGAATGAAAAGACATAAAATATACATTAACATAACAGAATATCTTTTCAAGAAATATATGCACCACTGTTAATTAACAGCAAATGAGGACTGAATAATTTTCTTTTGCTGTGCCACAACTAACAAAGAGTAAAACATGACTCATTGTGCAACATAGATAAAAACAGTAGGTACTTGATACCTCCTGGTGAACAACTCCCAAGACCTCAACTTCAACCAAAATAGCCTTATACCAGCTTTGATTTATGGCAATGTTGTGTTTCCTTTGAAATAGAGGTGGAAGGGGAGATGTTTCACAGCTTCATAGTTTTACAATACAGCTTCATCTCCTTGTATGCACTCTTAGCACAATTGGATAGAAAGTAGATTAAAATATTTTAGCTGTCAACATTTAGTATTTAAGTTAATTTTTTTCTTCCTAAAATTATAATGATTAGAAATGTATTCCTGAACTTTCTTTATTCTTCCCAGAAATACACCTCCTACATTCAACACAAATTCTATGTTGCTGCCATGATGGAATGTGAAAAAATCATTTTTTGTGAAAAAAAATTGATTCATATACTAGCTTCCTAACCTAACTACACACTGAACAATCCACACATTCCTTCTGAAAGTCTTGTTATCTGCAGGAACAGTGATGGCAGGACTAGTTGACCAAAACTCTCATTTTATAATGCCTCTCTTTCTTCTCTTTAGGATTCTATTCTCCTGAAAAGGTAAGAATCACCTAGCTTTTTTTTTCCTTTACATACTTTTCTCCTTTGGTCTGTATTTATTTGTTTTAGCTAGCACTCCCTCTATTTCATTGCTCCTTTCTGCAGATACAGCATATATAAAGAAACTTTTGCTTTAGAATGATCAAATTAAGAATGTAACTTCTTACAAAGAGTTATTTCTCTAGAATTTCTTCAGCAACATCTTAATTAGCAACTAGGGCAAATAACTGGTAAGGCAAGATACGCGTGCTGCAGGGCATCTCAAAACAGCTGCCCAATTGCCTGATATTTCTTTAATATCAGATCCCAGTGCACAAAAACGTTATCAGAACAGAACTCTGCACTGCTCTGATTTAATGCAGGGCAGCAGAAAAACAAGTGGCTCATCCCTGCAACAAAAATCCTTATGCACTGAATATCTTTGATGAGAAAGGTTCATAAGTAACAAGTCTTTAGATTTTTATTTTTTTAAAAAGTTTTGCCTAGATGCATCTCACTGGATGGCTTTTCTACAGAACAAAAAGCTCTGAATCACAATTAAGAAGTGTTAAGGACACTTCCTTCACGTAAGAGTCAGGCCTGAAGCTGTGTGCAGTGAAAGAAACTGCAAAGATACAGCAACAGTCGGCTCTCTACACCACTTCCCTACAACTTTGTTAATGTGCAGCCAAGCCAAAATCATAAATCAGCCCTACCTACCTGGAGAGCCTACCTTTGCAAATGGCCGTGTCCAAGGACCGGCAGGGTGAAGCCACAACAGACTCGAAGGAGAGGGAGGAACAATCTGAAAGGGTGCTACATCCCAACACACCTGCCAAAGCACAAACATAGTTACTGCTCCTAAAACATGATAGGCAGTCTTGGATGAAGCGGGGAAGAGGAAGCCATAGCCAAGTTTTATTTAATTAATAATGCCAATGACATATCAGAAGAGCCTCTAACTTTCCTTTTCTTTGATAGCAGTTACATACTGGCAGAGCTGAAGTTTTGTGCAGACATTAATAAACGAGGTACAGAGGGGCTATCTGCTGAGGAACTAGGGAGGGCCCTCAGTCCAGTATCAGGGTAGCCTTGCGCTAGGGACCACACACCTCGTCCTCTTACACGGGAAATTCTGTGTTCACAGTTTGAAGACAGGAAGGTCAGAAGCAGCACAAGATCTGAATGCAACAGGTCTTTTGGATAAACCTTATGTGTGGAAATTATGTGAACTGGTGTAAAACCAGGTTTGTACATTTGGCAGCCAGGAGCCACGGGTGAGAACCGCTAAGTGCTTCTAACCAAATATAACCAATTAAATGACAATTACAAGAACTTTAAAAGAACTTTGTTTCTGTTTCTAGGTACCGTAGTGTTAAATATTGCTAACTTCATCATTCACTTAGTACAAGGATAACCCATTCATATAATTTACAATAAACAGGGAATCAGCTTCTTACAAAGCAGATGGAAGAGACTACATACACATTTGCTATCTGCTACCCAATCCTATACAAGATCTGAAAAATAAACGTGTTTCCTGTATAACATTGCACATTTTCAGCAAAAAGCATATCACTAAGCCTGGGAAGACAAGAAAACAGTCCCTCCTTGAAAAAATTGCATTACAGATTTTCAAGAACAGAAGAAATAGCATAATGTGACAAGCAAGTTCCTAAGAGGTAGTGCTATCTCAGAACCCCATACTAAATATTTGTGCACACAGAAGTACCAACAAGAAAAAAGGAAGAACAGGGTGGTCATAAAACAGCCTTCAATGAAATTAAAAAAAAAAAGAAGAAAATTACAGTGAATGACAGCAGCATCAAAGGAGTGGGATATTCAAGACTAAGGCACGGAAAGAAATCCTTCCCATTCATAGCCAAATTTATATGAAGACAAAGTATTTAGGATTACAGAAGATAAAAGATCAAAAGGCTGAAATTATATTTGTTTAACTGAGTTTATGAAAGGGTATATTAAGAGCTGAGCTGAACAAACAAATTAAGTTTATGTAGTTTTGACATATGCATTACCACAACTACCACTGGAAAAAAACAACAGGTAACCAGCTCCTGCAAGGGAGTGGTTCAGGGGATGAGAAAATTATAAAGATCACTTGATAAAAAGATATTAGGAAGAGCAAAGCCCTAATGTGTTGTATCTTCTGATACTTTGTATTTCAGCTTTGTCATGGCTTACTATAATCAAAACGCAGGCAACAACATGACACAGAAAGCAAGCCTGAGGTTATTTTCACTTGAGACACAGGATTTGCCACATAAATTGCTGAGAACTATTTAGCCTCCAGAACTTACCTGGCCTCTTTCTACTCCAGGAGCTAACAAGACAAATATAATAACTGAGGCTCCTGCCAGGTGTCTGGAAGTACCTGCTGGAGTCAAGGCTGCAAATACTTGGCAACTACTTGTTTTCACATTGCTGTAACTTACTTGTACTCTCCCACTCCATCCTGGCATTACACTCTCTCTCACTCTCTCTCTCTATCTCTCTCTCTCTCTCCAGGTGATAGACACATCACCTGTCAGAAAAAAATAAATGTGTTTTCCAACATAAAACCGCTTCAGCCCATCTCTCCAGCTACCGGTCATGAGTCTTGCTGGAGAGATCTCAGTGTGTACTAAACTCTACTCTTCATCCCACCATTTCATATACAATGGGTTTATGAATACCACTGCATTGCCCTGCAAGGGTACAAAACATTATTGATAAAAGCTCACACACATTTCCAACTGCAGATTGATTCAGTTGTGTTGGTGATTTCTAGCACTTTTAGTGATCTCAGAAAAGATAAACCTACATGTTAAGTGGTCTTTCTGAATGGCTTTACAGCTAACTCTTCCAGTTTATTGTTGCACACATATTTCCATGTTCATTTAGCTGCTCTGAGATCCAAAATGCCCATTATGAGTTCCATTCTTTGATTCTGTCATTTCTAAACTTACAGCTGCTTAGCTTCCAGACAAAACCATACTCAAAATCATTTTTAGTGTGCATAATATTATATATACCATTCAGTTCAAATAATACAATACCTTTGACAAAAGGAGGACTGAATTTCTTGAAAAATACCTAATAAATAATGCTGACACTTATACGGCTAATTTGGCACAAAATATTTTTAAATGATTTCATAGCTTTAAATGCATGTGCTGCAATTTTCTTCCATTTTGAATATTCTGTAGCTACAGTCAAGGCTTAACAAAGTTAGCATTGAACAAAAAATTATGTATATCCTTATAACATTTTTATAGATTGACAGTAATTTAACGACTTGTAATTAGCTAAGTTTATGGTCTTGCTTTAACTTTTGCTTTTTAATATGATCGATATAATCTTGATCTGAGGTGTAAGACCTAAACTAAGACATTGGAGAAGCTGCTGATGTTACCTGTAGAACATAAAAGGATTAAAACAAAGATTTTCCTTGTTCTTTTCACCAAAATCTAATTTTGGAAATGGTTTGGGAATTTATCTGGTCAATATCCATTCTCCAGATGTGAATTATTCTATTTAGAATCATAGAATCACTTTGGTTGGAAAAGAACGTTAACATCACCGAGTCCAATTTCTAACCCAGTACTGCCAAACTATGACCCTAAGTGCTACATCTACATGTCTTTTAAATATCTCCAGGGATGGTGATTCCATCACTACCCTGGGCAGCATGTTCCAATGCTTGACAACATTTTATGCGAATAATTTTTTCCTAATATCCAAACTAAACCTACCCTGATGGAACTTGAGGCCATTTCTTCTTGTCCTACAGCTTGTTACTTGGGAGAACAGACCAACCACCACGTCATTACAACCTCCTTTCAGGTAGTTGTAGACAACAATAAGGTATCCCCTCAGCCTCTTTTTCTCCAGGCTAAACAACCCTCGGCCGCTTCTCATAAAACTTGCTCTCTAGACCCTTTACTAGCTTCATTCCCCTCCTCTGGACATGCTCCAGCACTAAAATGTCCTTCTTGTAATGAAGGGCCCAAAACTGACCACAGTACTTGAGGTGCAGCCTCAACAGTGTTGACTACAGGAGGATAAACACTTCCCTAGTCCAACTGGCCACACTGTTTCTAATACAAGCAAGGATGCTGTTGGCTGCCTTGGCCACCTGGACACAATGCTGGCTCATATTCACCTGGCTGCCAACCAACATCCCCAGGTCCCTTTCTGCACCTTTCCGCACCTTTCCAGCCACTCTTCCCCAAGCCTGTAGCATTGCACAGGGTTGTTGTGATCCAGGTGAAATGGTACTTGGCCTTATTGAACCTCATTCCGATAACCGCAGGTCATTGATCCAGCCTGTTGAGATCCCTCTGTAGAGCCTCCCTACCCTCAAGCAGATTAACATTCCCACCCAGCTTGGCATCCTCTGCAAACTTACTGAGGGTGTACCCAGTCCCCTTGTCAAAAGGATCTTTTAAAAGATGATACTTTTTCAATTTGTGCCACAGCAAAACAAAAGCAGTTGAGTTTTGCTATTTCTAGTGGTTTTGGAACTTTCACTTCAAGGACGTGCTGCAGGTGATTTCACCTGGCACTTCTGCCCAAATCAAGATTCTCCATCCAAAAAAACCCATATATTCTCAGTGTGAATTTTGCTAATAGGAGACACAAAAGGCCCTGGTAAAAGGCCCTGGTAAAAATTAGAAGCACAAGGCAGAAATAACCCCCCCCCAAAAGTATGGATACAAAGCTATCATTATATATATGAGGGATAGCACTTGTAACCTGCTAATTTTTATGGTATTCTGAGTAGTTTAACGGTGTACTACCTCTTTTCCTTTACTGCTGCTGAGCACAATCACATATAAATGGCAGGAATTACAGCTGGGCCCTGTTTATGCTGCTTTTAAAGTTTCCATTCATCTTTCTGTTTCTACATTGGGTATATAATAAAAATTTCTACAATCATTCCAAGAGTTCAACATAACAAGGCTTCAGTATTGCTACAGAAAACACTTTTATAAGCAGAGATCATGGAGATGTCTGCAACACTACAGTCTGTGTTATCACACAGCCATTAATTATTAAAAATGCCCGGAACACTGTAGCCCTACTTAGAGCTCCTGGATATTTCATTAATATTTTCAGTGGAAATAAGAGCAATTATCTTTATTACTTTAATATCAGCATTTGTAACAGATATTTTCCAATTAAAAATTGCATCTTTTCAGTTTGTCTAAAGGAGGCTAGAGACTGGGGAAATAGACAATGATATCTATTTATTGCATTCACTCCATACAACAAGATGGAAAATTTCTGATAGGAAAAGCAGCACTTGATGAGAAAATAAAAGACAAACAAAAAAGTAAAACCTGGGAATGAAGAAAAATTTTTTTTTCTGATTCAAATATAAGACAGAAATTAGCTGCCAGCAGTATGAAATATCTTGTGTTTTAAGATCTCTGTTTCATATTTCATATTGTACAGTATTGTGAGATTTTAAATTTCCCCTTAGAAATTACTTACTCTTTTAAAAAAAGAAATAAAACTAAATCATTTTTTATCACAATAGCTTCTGAGGGTTAAAATTAATCCCGAAATTGCAGCAAAAGATGGAAGTAGGCATGGAATTTCTGTTAATTGTTGATGATATGTTTTTACTGCTCAGAAAAACTCCAATAGATCACTCCAGAAGTTCTAGAGGAAAGTTGCAGGATTTTTTTCCCTCCGGTTTTGTTTGACTCTTAAAACAAGTAGTTTGATTTTTTTTTTTTCCCTATCAGATTTCCTGTAATCAGAGGCTATATGAGGAATGTCATTAAACAGTAAATGATTTTTTCATCAGCCATATGGTCACCTCAGAGCTTTAGGAATCTAGTTTAGGCCCCATCTGTGCCAGTAAGAGTTTACTGGCAATATCAAGAACTCCACACTGTACACAAGTGGACACGTAGCACAGAAAACCTAAATCTGAGGTGACATGGTGCCACAGACAGTTTGTGTATATATCCCATTTCAGATGCTCAAATTCTGCCCTGGGTCATACAATAAAAGTCTGACAAATTATGGAGAAAAGGAAATTCATTACTTGGTTGATGTAAAGTAAGGAAGGAAATTCTAATTCATATTTAAATTTACACCAAAGTAAAATGTTCAGCAGTAAAAATTTGCATTTTGGATAGCTATGGTTCCGTGTCTTAGTATAAAGAAGTTCATTATATAGCAATATCTACTGAAAAGGAGAATTGACTCTGTAATAGTCTTTGTGGTTGCAAAGCTGAAATCAGAACTCACCAGTTTGCAGCATCTTGAGACTCTAATCACAAAAACTCTCATCTAAGATCAGGGCCCAGCTATGACAAACTATATTGCAGGTAAGTTTCTAAATGAAGTCAAAAGGTTGGTGATTACCTCAAATCACTAAACTAAAAATTCACTCTGAAAGGCTGGATTTCTATCTGAATCTAGCACTGAAGGAACTGGTTAGGTGTAATCTTTGGAAATAAAGCTCATCAGCACCTTTGCTCTGTCTGATAAGGTTTGCAAATAAGGATGTGGGTTTTATATAAACCGGTTTGTTTTGGAAAATCCTCCACTTGTTCATGCCCTTCATTACAAGCTAGAAGATAAATAATTTTAATGCTGCTCATGATTATCCTCACTGATTCTGTGCTAGGCTGAAAATGAGAAGTAAAACATAAGAAGTAAGGTTTTGCCCTTCTGGGGTCAATAGGAAAATAGGCTTCAGTTTATTTAAAGTAATTCACAGATGTGCAAAAAGATCTCTCTTAAAAAAACCCAAAACAACAACAACAAAAAACCCCACAACAACTGAAACACTGGGAAATGTGTACTTTTTTTTAAATTTTAAAAATTCAGTAAAGAATTGGACAAATTACAAGTTAAGAATTTTATATAAAAATCAGCTTCTCCTTTTAGATAGTATGCTTAAGTTTCAATGAAAGAACTGTTACACTCATTGAGTAACGTTCCATAATAAAAAGTGTCAAGCAAGATAGTACAGGTAAGATTTTTTTTAAAGTGGCTGTAATTTCTAAGTGTACCTTTTACAGGACTGAATAGGAGAAAGAGACCTTTTTAAATTATTTTTTTAAAGACAGCACATGCTCTCAATTTCCATGCAAAGTTTATCTAATGAGTGACCAAATTTAGGGAGTAGTGTCACAATATTCATGTCACTAGTAATATAGCAATGGCAACAGCGATAACAATATCAGTAAGAATAGTATAGCCACTACTAGTAGTACAAAGTTACTAATATTCATGTAGTAAAGAACAGACTTTAATGTCTTCCATGTCCCTGTAGGATATACCTTGGTTGAAACAAATTGTCATCCTGCCAAAACTAACGGGGTTGATGTGATATAAGTTAGTACAAAATTTAGCAATATCATAGTATAGATTTAGTGAGAAATAGCTGTTTACAGAATCAGAATTTTTTTCTTCTGTCTTCCTTAAGAAATACATTAAGAGGCAAAATAAATATAAAGTGTCATGCTGTCTTTTCAGTCATAATGGCTCAGTTACAAGCTATGGTCCTGGCTGGAGCAGGGGGACAGTGCTCTAGGGCAAGCCCACTTCTCTAATCCCTTTCACTACTTCCTACAGCAATGGATCACAACTAGAATCACTGCTGTCCCTAGAGCACAAGGGCTGTATGTGCCTTGCAGAAGGATTAAGAGTGGGTAGCCCCAGTGCTTATGTTTATATACAACAATTTTCTACTATTCTATGACCACATACAAGTGGAAAATATGCTGCAATTCTATACTCACATAATAGAAGTCTTGAGAGTTCATGCATAGAGTATGCATTTAAAGTTTATTTCAGGAAGATTATGATGGTCTCCTGCAACGTGAAGCCATAAGGTTTTGAATTTTAGATGTGGCTGACCAGAGATTGACTTCTACATGGTCTATTTGTCATCACATATCACACTTAAGAAAAAAAGAATAAAGTCAGAAGTAGGCTTCTATCTCCTTTTCAAATTTTTAAAAACAAAAATATATTAATGCCATGTGCATGCTGACAGCTGAAACAACAACAATCGAGAAACAGTAAACAAAGAAAAAGCAGCATACCTGCAAATAAGTTTGGACCAGCTCTAGGGCTGACATAATATAAATGTACTGTCAAAATGGGTAGGGGAGCCTTGCTTCAAAAAAGCAAGCAAACACATAAAAAAACCCCAACCCAAACTGGCAAGGCCATTTATGAAACCCATGGTTCTTTTTAGGTGAAAGTTTAGAAGTCCTCCACTGAACTGGGCTGATCTGGGAGCTGACTTTATTGCTCACGGATATGAACAATTGCTCTGGTGAAAGGCTCTTATTATGTATTGTTAATTCTGGTAGCCAGACACAGTGCTTCAGGATAAACAGTGATAAAGATACACCTCACGTTGGGAAGAGCAACTTGCAAAACTTGCATCTATTTCCATTCATGAAAGAAGGAATATACCCAAAGAGGAAGGAATCCTTTGTCTCCCGTAGGAATTAAAACAGGGACATCATCAGACTTTATGACATCAAAACAACCCTAGCAGGTGTGTTTTAACAATGCAACTTAATATAGTTTTTTGCTTGCCCTTTCCCAGCCATTTTGTGATTGCATCTCCCGTGCCCCTCACATATGTCTCTAACCTAAGCCACAGAAGCCCAACAAAGTATTGTGATTCCATGATCACAAACTATCTCACATATTCTGTCAGGACTTTCTTGTTGCAGAGTAGTACCAACTGTTTACATTGAAAATAAGTATGTGCAAGAGAACCTGTATGTCCTAATATTCATCGAAATGTTTTGCATCTAGTATGAGACAGTGGTCTACACTCCTTCACTATGCAATAGAAGATTTATCTCAGGTATCTTTGACCCTTTCCTGAAACAAATCACACTCTGTCTCCTGATTACAGAAGGAGCTTAATGAACTTAAATTTGACAGAGTACTTTAAAACATGTTAGATAAGTCCCACCTATGCAGAGTACAGTTTTCTTACTCAGATTCTGGGACCTGTTCATTTTCCCAAAGCTGTTGCACAGTAAATTTGGCATCCTGAGCATGATGCTCCAGGGCTTCTATGCCAAACACTTTGAGAAGAGAAGAAAGAGGAACAGAAGTGCTTCCTTCATTCACACCATATATACAAATAAAGACAAGAAAAGATGATCTTATCATTTTAACAAGTGAAAACAAACCTCAACTACGCTAGAGCAACTAAAAAAGACAGTCTTTCCTTTTGATACAGCAATATGCTCTAGGCCAGTTTTTTGAGGGCAAGTTGAAACTTTTGAGACTTCTCTCTGATGAAAAGTTTTTCAAGATCTTGGGCTCCACTGAGCTAGGTTTTGGACAGATGCTGCCTACTCCATATCGCAGAAAGGGAACACAGAATCTAACCTAAAATGACATGAAGCTGTGTTATAAGTACGTTTTGCTAGCTTTCACCAAACACAATAAAAACAAAACCTTTTTTTGCATAATTTTTGGATGTTATAGTTGTTACCTCTCATTTTGTCCCTTTTCATGTTGAAGAGTATGTGCGCTGTAAATTTATATACTATGTAAGTACACTGTAAATTTACTATTTGCTAATTAAAATTTACTATTCAATTACAATTAAAAAAGAAATCGAAAAGGAAGATGTCAAACTTAGGGCAAAAGATATTTTAATGAGCTTTTAGTAATTAATCATGAATTTATATTCATTCTGAGACCTCATCTGGAGCAGTGTGTTCAACTCTGGAGTCCTCAGCACAAGAAAGACATGGACCTATTGGAGAGGGTCCAGAAGAGGGCCACAAAAATGATCAGAGGGCCTCCTCTTCTATGAGGAGGCTTCTATAAGCCTTTCAGTACTTAATGGGTGCCTATAAGAAAGATGAAACCTGTTGCAAGGGGTGATGGTTTTAAACTAAAAGAGGGCTGGCCCAGGTTGCTCAGAAAGGTGATAGAAGCCCCATCCCTGAAAACATTCAAGGTCAGGTTGGACTGGGCTCTGAGCAACTGGATTTAGTTAAAGATGTCCCAGTTCACTGCAGAGGGATTGGACTGGATGACCTTTAAAGGTCTCTTCCAAACCAACACATGCTATGATTCTATGTATCTATGATCCTTGAATTGAAAGGAGGAAGACAGGTAGATGGAACTATGTCACCCATGGATCCCACAGCAATTGTTACACTGTTTTCCTTTTCTCTTTGCTTAGAAAAGTTATGCTAGAAATAAAAAAATATATTTGTAGTAAGCAAACCATAAACTTTACCCTCTTTTAATGAGCATCAAAACTGCACAATGAAAGCAATCACATACAAAAATATTCAGGAGCAATGGAATGCTACTAAATGCTGCATTTCACAGCACTAGGTATTAACAAATACAGCATTGCAATAAGGGTGTCTTTTTGTAACAGGAAGATTACAAAGAACTTTTAAGCCTTATATCCACAGTGCTGAGATCTGAGGAGAAAATCAACTAGTCTAATCTTGATTCCTATTGCTTTAATGTATCACTTTCTACTAATTGAATTAACAACAGTACGTTTATCTTCTCAGCTCTGTTTCCATTTAAAGTGATAAGGCCAACTCTCCCATAGCTTTGAAAAATTCATTACCTTACAGCCTCAGATATCCAGAAAGTCTTGCAAAACTCACTAGAGCTCCAATGCTCAAGAGCTTTAAAAACCTGGGCCTTCATAAGTGAGATATTCCTGAGAAAGCCTAAGAAATGACAAGCCTGGAAATTATATTTAAAGGCAGATCTTTAAGCAATGGTTACCCATGTAAAAGTTGGATAGTTGGGTGTTGGGATAGCATCCCTCTTTATTCATGTAAATCAAGGAAGAAACACAAAGAAGCTGGTTATCACACCACTTTCAAAACAGTTTCTGGAAAAGCTGTTCCCCTCTTCTTTGGGGCTTCACTCAAGCTTTGACATTTCATTATGAATTCTTACTGAATATAGGTGTGAATTTCTACCGGGAAAGCAGAGTACCCATCCAGGATGCATGCCAAAGCAAATGCATAAGAAAACACAACTGAGGGAGCACAGGCTCTTTGCACATCACTGCAGGTTTTACTTCATCACCGATGCTCCACCTAAGTCAACTTTAGCTGAGTTGCTATGAGGCAGGGGGGAGGGGAGAGAAAATAATCTATCTGTGATGGCTACAGGGCTAGCTGCATCCTTCTTCCCTTCCTTATTTCTCTGAATACATCCTGACCTCTCCAAGGGTATAATTCTCTAATCTATTCACTCTGTATGGACCACTGCACAGCATGTGCTTGTCTCCCTCCTCTGCCTGTGCTCTGAGCTGGCTGGACACAAAAAGTCAGAAGCTGGAGAGCTGTTAGCAGAGCACTGAGCCTCTCTCTCCCTGAGAGACTAACGGCTGCTGGCTCATATCCACACAGGCAGACACTTCAGCTCGCCTCAGTCTACATTATCCTGTGCATCAGCTGCTCTTGCAGAGTCTGTTAAGCTGATATTGGCGCCTATGAAATTTCTGTTCAGAAATCCATGATCAGCAGTAAATACATCAGATAAACCACCTTATTATTTAGCAATACTCTGACATACAAAGAATAAAATTTATGTAAAAGCTTTGAAAGCAAGAGCTTACATTCAACTACTGTAAATCAAGCCTTTCTTTTCTTCCAGTGGCCAGTAGAGCAAGCTACTCTGGATGCCTCAGATCTGTTTTTTTCCACCAAACTTCATCATAAATTACTGCAGCCTCACTGGTCATCTAATCTCAAAGGTTATGATCTGCCCTCAGAAATAAGTCTCTGCCTGGGCTAGAGCAAAGGCAGTAGTTCAGGCAGCTCTTTAGTGCTGTTGAACAGTAGCCCAGCTTGCACAACTATTTCCTTCAAAGCGAAACAGTTGTTCCCTCGGTATCTTTGCTAATGCCAATGGAAAGTAAATATTAAAATGCCTTCCTGCGACCTCAGCGGATGATCTGACTGACAGGAGATATGACCATCCTACCTTCCCTTTCATTTTGCTCTTCCTGACAAACTGTCCTGTTGAAAGGAAACCACCTTTATAAACATTGACTGAACCGCACAGAGCAGCTGCTCTCTTGCAGCTGTCTGAGCACCACTTGGAACTAAAAGCTGGGACTGCCTCCTTTCTCAGCAGCAGTTCCTTCCTTCCCCATCCCTTACACAACGAGGTTTTAGGTAAGTTGATACCTAAAACATGGCTCTGAGAGTCCACCTGTCAATCATGTGATTGACGCTAGCAATAGGTATGAATTTTCATAAGATTATTGTCCTGCTGTATATTATAACTAACCTTATGCCTACATCATCAATTATGTTCAAATATTTCAGTGCGAGGTGTTTTAGGAAAACAAGAAAGTCGGAACAAACTCACCAAGGTAACGCTGTAAGCACTTCAGCTAAACATAAAAGAGGCCATCCCACATCTTAAATTAACACTCAAGTTCCACATCCATCAAATTTCACCAGGTGCTGCTTCATGGAGATTTTACATTGGCAGGGGGGAAAATGCCTACAACTTGCCAAGTCTTCTAGCAGTCTAAAAAGACTAAAGGTGAGATGTATTAAAAACACACAAGATATGCTAGAGCATTATCACCTGTGATCAGCCCACTGTGCATTGCTGATCCAGCTCAATGTTTGAAGTCAACAGCGATGTGCTTTGCCCGTTACTGAGGCCCTGGACAGGACCGCTCAGTAGGGGTGGGGTTATCACAGAATAATCACACCCCTGGGTATTGGGTACGCAACCGCATCTCAAATCTCGTAACACCCCAGAGGTGTGATTATCTGCTGTCATGCTTTAATTCTTAATTAAAACAAGAGCTGCAGCTCAGATAAGATCTGTGAGAGGATTATGGTCATTCTTAGTTAGACAAGGGGGAACGTGTATCTTTGGAATTAAAATTCAGGTGGTTGGGTGAACTCTGCAATGCTGAGCTGTGCTTGAATCCAGCTCATCTTAGTTTCCCCTTTGATATGATTTAACCAGGAGGCAGCACACACAAAAAGCTGCAATCCCCTGGAACCAAACACTGAATAACCCAATAAACTGCACAGAGCTGCCATCATTCAAACGTTTTTGCACTTCAATCACTTCTTAGCATTTTGACTTAAATAAAACTGTAAACTTTAAGTGTGCTTCTAATGATGCTAAAAAACTGAATCTTGTTACTAAACATTAGTACCAGTCACAGCAGCCATAAAAACACTGGAGGAATGTCTTGATGAAATGTGTATTAAACTACTCAACTTGCAAATATAAAGATGGATATATAGCCTGAGGAAAAATGAATGTAAAGCACTTCTGTGATTTTTTTTTAACTTAATTTTATTTTTAACAAATATTAACTCAACTTAAGGTCTTTCTTAAAGGTTACATTTGCATTTACAAAGAACTTCCAAGCAATTTAACTACAATGCATTTTAACAAGGCGGCTTCCTGTCCTCATTGCTTACCTATTTTTAAATTTTATGAGATTCTTCTGGCAGAGTTTTGTAGCCCTTAAGATGAAAGCCTGGATGCATGCATACTTTAAAAGTGGAGGAGGAGGAAAAAAAAAAGAATAAAAAGAAGAAAGGAAAATAATCAATTTGGTATCAAATTTATTCCAAAGCCGAAAAGTGCATTTTTTTCTGAGTGTGAAAGAAGACATGCAGGGAGGTCAAAGGTCAAGCAAAGAGGAGACAGTATTGTGTAGGAACTGTCACGCATCACCACCTATTTTGACATGCACAGGGCCGTTTGTTGTCTGTCGAACATGCAAATTAAGTGCCTGCTGTCATAGCTAGCCGATATCTGAAAGTGGAAAATGAGACCACCTGTAACCAGTGAATGGAGTGATGGACAAGCATTCAGAGCTCGTCATTTCCAACGCCATTCACACCACCTCCGAATTGCATATGACATGTAAAAATCTTTTCTTAATATTCACAACCGGGAAGTTTGGGGAATTATGGAGGCTTCAACTGCTGCATCTAATGGGTTCTCCAAGCAGACAGCTGTGACTGTGAGCTGGCTTGATAATTAGGTGTCCAGGAAGATTTTATGCTATGAATCAGTTAAAAGGGAGAAAAGAAAAAGAAAATAATGGCAAGCAAAACTCGCTGGAATGGAAATCATATTAACCCTTGCACGTCTTCCTCAGCACTTGGCTTTTACAATTCCTGTGAAGCAAGATTTGCAGAAATCAGACACATAATAATTTGTCTTCTGTCTCTGAGCAGCACTGTCTTCCTACTCAGAAAATTGCACTCCAACCCTGTTTGATGCTTTGTTTTCCTGAAGAGAACTTAGAAGCATTAAATCTAAATATGCCAATCCCTCTTCTATTTGAAAGCAAACACAAAGCTTTATTTGAATTTCTAGTTAATATGGTGCATAGGATTTTAAGGAACAGATTCATTGTACTAAAGTCATGTCCTGTCATGTGCCTGTACATATGAAAATCAAATAGTTTAGCTAGCTCTGCTGTAATCCTCTGCATGTTATCCCTACTTTTGTATGCTTATCTGTCTCTGTGCATGGGATGTCACAAAAACTGTAGGCAGTATAATGCCAAGAAAAAAGTGATCTTCCTGATTTTTACTTCTGCTTGATAAATAAAGCTGCTCTAAAACACTTAGGATAGGAGAGTTTAGATGTGCCCAGCTGCACAATAGGCTCACAAAACCTGTTATTTTATTCAGAGCCTAACTAATTAATGCCTGTATTCATTCCCAAATAAAAAATTAAGCTCTTCAGTTTGAAACTTCTGTGCTGTGTCCTGAAAGCCATTCTAGGTGGCTTTCCTTTTAACCATAAAGAAGACATGCATATGTAGGGCAGACAGTCAGCATTCAGGAAGGTTTTTCAACCCCTTGAGACTGAATCAGAATTCAGCCATGGAATATCGTCCACCAATACTTCCAAGCATAACTTTGAGGGTTTGGGAAGCCCATCTGAAGTCCCACTACACAAAGATTGCAGCCCTGCTCTAGACTTGAGACGAGTGAACCCAGGCACTCAGAACCAGAAGCATGTGAGTTACTAGTACAACAAAAAAGTTTCTCTTAGTCATGCAATAAAAAACCTGATTTAAATTGTTTTTTTTAAAAAAATCCCCATTACTCTTATTTACATTGTGTCAAGCTGAAAAACATGACAGCTGTTCCATTGTTGCCCACAACCTGCATTCACTGCTGTTCTGATTTAGGTCTCTAGTGATTCTCTCTTCTCGCTGGTGGCAGAGAGAGTTTAGAGAAGCTGAAATAGGATTTGCTGACTCCTCTGACTGGGGCTGGGATAGGAAATCAGAAAAAGAAGGAAAGAAAAGAACTAGGGAATAGATACATAGGGGAAAAGGAGCAGAAGAGACACTGGAGAAACATGTTCATGCACATGTTCAAAAGCCTTCCCTATCCCATCTTCCCTTGAATAACATGGCTGTGCTGTCTCTTCCTCTATGCTCTTGTCCCACTTATTTTAGACATGCAAGTTTTCTTGGAAGCACTACTTCTCTCAAGTTTCCATGTGCTCTGTGGAGAAAAAAAGAGATGAACATCTCAGGGAGTCCCATTTCACATAAGCCAACGAACCCTATTTGATGGTTTACAACTCTAAGACTGCTGGGAAACAAAGCAGGAGAACCTGAATCAGACATGGCTCAGCCAGCCCTACACAGCCAGGCCCAGCTGGGAAGAGTGTAAAGGTATACCTTAACACAGTCCTGAAATATTATCTCTCTGTTTCCTCATTTCTCCCAAACATGTTAGTTTGCTGTGGGGCAGACAGAAGTGGAAAAGGCAAAAAACCTGCAAGAGCTCTCTGTTTCATCCCTTCACATCCGCTCCAGATAATAAGCTCGTTTCTCTGTGCCTGAAATCAAGATCCACACAAGACTTGAAGACAGGCAGCACAAGGGTGGCAACTTACTAACCATATTCTAATTTACACACAATAGAAAATCTAAACTACCGACAGTTAAAACCATCCAGTGTGCACTTCCACAGAACAAAGTGCTTGGCAACAAAGTCAGATTAAAGATTTCTTCTTCAAAACACCTTCCAATTACTAACCACATGCAACACACTCACATGCCCCAGCAGTGCCTTTGCTACTGCCAGACTGTCAGTGTGACCAGGGTTGAAAATATCCCTTGTCTTTGAGCATATTCCAGCCTTTTATCTTTTTTAACTACCTATAAAGTGGGAGAAGAATAAGTGTAAAGCTCACTGACTGGCTTCTGATATGTCCCTGCACCAGCTCACTGCCTGCAACATCTGTGCTGGCACAAGCAGGGAGGCAGCACGTTGCCATGAAAAAAACAAAAACCTGCAGCTTCAAGTAGGACAGCAACTGGCATTGTTGCTGAAGGACCATGTAGCATGGATCTAAAACTATGCTAGGTGGGATTCCAAGAACCTGGGCTCCTCTTCTCAGCGTGGCCCTATGTGGTCAGTTCACCTCCAGAAGCATGCCATGACTGCTCTTAAGGGATACCATAGACAGTCACTAATAACAGCAGTTCTATTTGTATGTATTTTATTTTGTTGCTATTACAAAAATTAAAGCAAGCTTTTTTCCCTACACGTAAGCTATTAAAATACTACTCTAATACTCTTCAACATCTGGCAATGTACTTCTCAATATGGCTTGTTACAGGTTTCAAATAAGAGCTAATAATTTTCAGATGTCAGAAACAGGCCATCAGGTAACAAGAGGTTGTTATCTCCATTACACAGGAAGATAGAGAGAGGTGAAGGTCTGTCAGAAAGCTCTTCTAAGGGTGAGAGGGGAGAAGTGGCCATCATGTACCTTCAGGTCAAACCAAGGAGGGACTTGGGTAACACAGCTGAGCAACAACATCACTGTAAGACTACCAAGTCCCATCCAGGCCAGACTTTTTAGCCAACCAACATATTACCTGAATTTTAATCTCACTGGAATTATCCAAACAGGTCACAGGCTGGCACTAAATGCTTTCCCAGTAAAGGTCTGAGTAGCAGGAACAGGGGGAAGGGGTTTTTAAAGAGAATTCTGTCTCTTAACATCTTGCAATAGCAGGAACCCAAAACAATCATATTTGGAATGTCTGCTTGCAGTAATTCACGCCACATGTTACCAGTCTTTCCTTGCAGTAAGCAGCATGCCAAGCAGAACACTTGATTTGCCAGTCAACATGGATAACAACAGGAGAGTATTTGTGGAAGATCTCATTAATGCAATTATGTAAGTCCTTCTACTCAGTGTGGCAAGTCACATTCCTTGGAGCCGACCCAGGAAAACACGGGGTAAAGTGATAATTCACCAGTCTTGTCTGACTTTGACATACCCAGGTCAATGTAAGCCACCAAATACTCATCACTTCTGAAAATTCATCTGTTGCTTGCATTCATTCAATAAGTATTTTTTCACCAAACCTGAAACTTGTGTTTCTGCAGATACTTCTTGTAGAGGTTTTATTTGGTTTTCTTAATTGATTCATGTGCCTAGGTAGAACAGTCATCCTGTTGGCAGGAATACAATCTAAGTTCCCAGAACTTGGAGACTTACAATATAGGTTGGGCAAACAAATAAGGCCCTCATTTTTGTATGATATTTTTATAGAGATCTGCTTATTCTGTCAAAATAACCTGTCACTGAGAAGCAGGATAACTGAAAAACACAGAGTAGATGAAAAACTGAACTTATTGAATAGGTTCAACCTTAAATAAAGCAAGCCCATGGTTCTTTCTATATGAATGGAATTTACCTAAATATTTACCATTCAAACACATGTCCATTTAACCCTATCACTAAAAGCTAAGTGTCACTTAAAAGTAGTGGGGACACACTGAATCTTCCCTTCTCACAAGGCAAATTTTTACCTTAATTAAGCGAAGAAAATAATGTAAGTTCTCAAGAGATTTGTAGTAAAATTTCCAGGTTACATTTCCTATAGATTATATTATCATTAATATGTATTTAATCACTACCTGTATTATGAAAAATTACCTGTACAGGAAAAACACTTATCTTGCTTTGGTACACATGATAACTGAAATAATAAGTTAGGCTTAATATTTAAAAGCAGCACCATAAAATTTTATCCCTGTATTAATACGCACACAGTACTTCTTTTTCTGATTATATTTGTCAGTTTCCAAGTTAATAAACTGAATCTTTCTACCAACAGAATTTCCAACAATAGATTGTGCCAGTAATAAGGAAAAAGTACAAACATGCTTTTCTACTCATTTCTAGATAAGCTTAATTTCCTATACCATTTTTTAATGGTTGGATGGTTTTGTAAGTATTTTTCCATGTGACTTTATCTAGCTATTTTGGAAATACTACACAGATTTCTGAAATATAAACAAAAGCAAGTGAGAAGAAAACACAGCACGACTGTGAAATACACTATCATAGGAAGTAAACAGCAATGAACTAAACAGCATACAAGAAAAAAGCGAGGACTGCGCATTGTGATGAAGTCCTCAAACTGGAGTTTTATGATGGCAGCTTAAAGTTTCTTACATGCCCTTGTGTTGAAGCCCTGAATGAGCCAGGGACAGCTGCACCAATTCTGCACAATTAGTCAAGGTCAGACAGTGGAAAGGGAGGACACTCACTATTTGTCAAGAGAACAATGGCAGGAGGCTCGGCTTTTCTCTGCCAGGAATGACTGTTCGCTACATGCATTCAATCAGTGGTGAAATTATGCCTGGCCCTTTCTTTGTAGAGAGGGGCAATCTTTCCAGACAAACGAAGTGTAAGAACTAACAAGGCAGAGCAACAGCACAAAAACAAGCTTGTTTTAAGTACTGAAAGCATATGTTCTTGACACAAATTAATGTTTTGACACTTGTGGAGAAGAAGGTAATAATTTCTACAAGCTTCAAGTAAAAACAGTAAATGGACTTAAAACTATTCCATCATTATTGGGGTTGGAGATTTCAAAAAAAACAACCCTGGCAAGTTACTGGCAATCATTTTGCTAACTCTGAGGGGGTTCGGTGTTTTGTGTGTTATTGTTTTGGTTTGGTTTTTAACATTTATTTTTCATAAACCTAGAAACATATTCAGTGACAGAAGAGTTAAATTTCGGGCAAAGGCATTTCCCTCAACATAGATAGGCAACCAGAGATGGAAAACAAAAAAAAGCAATAGAAAGGATCTGTCGTTAGCAGGAGCGGGGGATCCAAAACATTTTTAACAATGAGATTTGATTTCAGCGCTTAATTATGTGTGTTTGGAGCTGTGTTTTGAGTTTCTTTATGACACAGCACAAATCCAAAAAAGGCAAAAAGTAGTCATAAATAACGGATATGAAGTAGTAATTTTGATATGGAACTCTCATGGTACAGCATTGGAATAAATCGGTTTAATTGTGTAAATTCTCTCACTTCTATGAACCAGTGTGGGGATGCAGAATGTGTTCAAATTATTATGTGGAGACTATACTGAGACCTCTTTTTGAAAAGCACACTACAAATTTAGATATATTAACAATGATTCATGTTCCTTGCAAACAGTATTTAAGCAAGCTTATGGCAGTTCTGAAGGCTAACATTCTTTCAAGTGCTCTATCATATTTGCATTCATCAAAGGCAAATAATTTTTAGATACTTAAGGGAATTCTTAAAATTAAGGAGTTTGAAAGCATTACTTTAAGTACCTGTAATTAAAAACATCAAAGGGCAAATGTTCTTTTTCTGGACACCACCTGAAAACTAGATTGCATTAGTTCTGGAAGAAAGGAATTTCTCCTTAAGGTAGTTTTTGCAGCTACTAAGGCCACAAAAACCACACCTGTAGTTGCACACTACCATAAAATAGGGAAGGATGGAAATCCATGGACCATTGTATCAATTACTTCCTCCCCAGTAAGAGGAATAAGGTCAGCTCCAACCATATCTACCTCTTTTGCAGCTGCTGTCCTACAGACACATCAGGATGTTTAAAAACCTTTTTTTTTTAAATGCTCACCATCTGTTTGGTGCTTTTTTCCTCCAAAAACCTCTCCCCTTGTGACCTGAAGCTGCATCGGCCCTGCAGTTAAGGAACCATCTGCCCCAGCAGAAAAACTGATTCTGGAAAGGTTCAGTAAGAGGACAAAATGAGAGAGATTTTACCTTGATGTAATTTCACAACCAAAATGTCCTACATTCATGATAAATCTGTACTGAATTATATTTGAAACACAAGCTTTTAATATATTAACTTCAGAACCACCCTTTTCACCTGGAGCAATTTAGAGAAATCCTTTAAACTAGCACAAATTTAGTTCTTCATATATCTAATAAAGATTGAGAATTGATGATGTGAACTGCAGCTGTTAATCAAGGCAAGAAACTAGTGCACTACCTACTAATCCTAAATCCTTAATGGCACTTCATTATTGCATTGTTTACAAAGCAAGGCATCCTTGACTGGTTTCTTTATCATATTTCCAATGTCAGCTGAATAAATTAGAACAGGAAGACGTCAGAGTACAATGTACCTTTTCAAGCCATTTGGCTTAGTGAAGCAGGATAGATCCAGGCAAAATTACCTCTTTTCCAGTCTGGTGGCTTTGCAGGAAGTTAGCGCCTCTTTCTTCATGTTTAGCAGTCCCTTCTCGTCCTTTCTTTCTCTGGAAAGAAGCCCTGAGAGGTAAATGAAATTCGCAAATGGAAGTGGCCACCGAGGTCACTTTCAAGCTGCTTGCCATACACCTTCTGTATTGATACATACAGTGACTGCCTCCTGTGATAAAACTGAAATCTAAATTTTGTTCATTCTAATCTTCCTCTCCCCCAACCCAAAGCAGCAGCTTTGCACCATCCTTCCCTCACTGGCTCTTATCTATTTGCTAGAAGGTGAAGACAGATCCCATGTTTGAAAACAGTGCTGATCACAAAAAATACTCAATCTCATCTAACACTGAACAAGGAAATTTATTAGAAAAAGGAAGACAGAATTTCTTAAGCTATTCCAGTCTTTTCACTAAATCTATCATAAATCAAACAGACCAAAAACCCCGCTTGGGAATTACTGGATCTGAGAAAGAACTTATTCAAATGAATTCATCTAGCTAAAGGCAACTGTTATTTAACTGCATATTTTGAATTTTTCAGTATGAAAAACTAGATATTTCTATTCCATACTGACTTTTCACATATTTGCAAGGCTGAATTTTGAAACCTCACAGCACATTAGGAAACAATATTTTGTGGCATTAGTAAGAGATTATTTTCCCAAATGTGTCTACTGCCATATCTAGTATCAGTACCTGACTGGTTTGCAAATTTTTGCACACAGCCCAAAAATGGAGAGGTGTTGCTTGAAACTTTTATCAACCATAAAGTATGCAAGTGATAACATTGTACATAAAAGTTTTACCCACGGGGGAAAAAAAATAATAAAACCTGTATTAATGTTGAATATCTAGTAACTTAAAAGCTATTTTTACATTTGTTTAAAGTCACTATGTCACCTTTTCTCCAAGCATCATTAAAATCCAACTAGAAATGTTATAAATCGGAGCAAAATCTTTTAATATTACTCTCCCTGAACACTGTGGGCTGCAGAATGTTCCAAATATATCTATTCAAATATACATGCCCTCATAATGAGTAGATAAATGTTTTTACATGATTGCAAGACATTTCTAAAATGATTTAATTCATTAGCATAGCTTCATGATAGACATATATTCTGTTTAAAACTAAGTAAAAGTTTGATAAACGTACAGTTTACCCATATAGTAAATAAGAATATACAGCAACTTCAGGTAGTTTATAAAATAGAAGTCACTGATGGTGAATAAAATGCTATAAATAACATTCAGAACAGTATCCAACCTGTCATTTTGCTAGTGCATTTATGCATTTGACAGGGAGTGTCTTCTCTTAAGGAGGTTAATAGAGTCACAACTTATGTATCACCAAAGTTGAACTGATCTATACAGACTGTCAAGAGAAGGGCAGATGGATATGTAAATTAGAAAATACCGAAATAACTTTCACACTGCTATAACAAGGAGCAAAAAGAAGAAGAACTAGGACTCTGAGAATCATTAAGTCCTTTCTGATATCGCTCATAGTGTACTAACTTAGGTCCCTATCAACCCTGAGAGCCTAGAACACAGGAAAGTCAACAATAAAGACCTGTTTAGAGAGCAAATTATGAACTGATGCACAGTTATACTCCAAACATACTGTTAACTCCTAATGCACTTTTCTATGAACAATAAATACCACTGCTGAATTTGTTCATTCTAAATGCTTTACTGTACTGAAAACCTGTAAAACAAAGTTGTTTGGAAGAGGGAAAATTGATCCAATACCAAGGCATTATGGACAGATCAAATAAATCACCTTCATTTAAACCTAATAAGCCTATTTCCAGCTTAACAATATTCATTATTAAGAGAAAGCACTTGTGCAGGCAAACTGCAGTTCAAACAAAATTTACATAAAACAAATTATGATCGGAAGAATTAATGTTCTTTAAAGAGGAAAACCACAGCAGACCTAGAATTGAAATAAAAACCTTTTTCTGGCTTTCTAAAATTAAAGGAATCATGACGAAAAGTGTGTGCCTGTAGACTCCAGAAATTAAAAAATTTGAAATTAATCAAGATCAGAGATTCCACTGTGAAACACCCTGAATAAAACAGAATTATACTGTAAAGCTGAAAGTAAGCTCTTACTTTCATAACAAAATTTGTGAGCATGTATTACTAGACATTAGCAGGAATTTCTGCTACTATAAATCCTATGTATTGCAGAAATATACTTTGACTAATTTCACTCTTATCTGTTAGTTGCCTGGAATACTTGCTGGAAAAGAAGAACATAAAAGTAGGAGCATCCCTCAAAGCATCTAATTTAAAATTCAATAGCTTAAAAAAAAAAAAAAGACATTTGAATCTGCATTTACTGGTTATTACCTCCAACGTTTGCTAAAATCAATGACCAAGATAAGACCTCAAATTCTCGGTATTTGATAGAGGGCCTTGACTTTCAGAGGACAAGTGCTCACCACTTTCTGAATCATTAAGTAGAAAATTAAGGGCTGTGTTCCTCCATCCTGGCAGAAGCATACCATATGATTTAGGTGATGAGTCACTGAGCTGGAATTTCAATGATCAAATATTCACAATGAGATCCTTGAGGATGAGCTACAGACCAAGACCAAGAATTATTCACAGAAGTTATCGGGTGAATAGTTTTAAATAATGAGCACATATGAGAGTTTTTGCTTATGCAATCTATGAATAAAAAAAATATCAATTGTGGAATAAATTATTAATTTTAAACTATTTGTCTGGCTCCAAAACATATTTACTACATTATAGTGAACTGTAAGCCTGACTGTAAACTGACTGCCCTTTGTATTTTTTAAGTGCAAAGTTTTCACAATAGCCATGCACTGCAAGAATAAGTGATGGCGCAAGTTCACTGTGGAACATAAAATATATTGCTGCTTTGATCAAAGGTCAAACCTAGAAGAGTAATGTAAACACACACTGGCTGGGCATAGGTGAGAAGCCTTTCATAAATCCGGTAGAAGTGAAAGCTGTCACTAGGTTCTTTTTATGAGCTTGTTTGATGACAGTGGCCTAAGGTACCAATTAAAGGGAGTGACTTTATGACATTATTAGTGCAAAGTGTGTTCAAAGGTGAGCCTGTTTGTCATGCCTGATTAACATCAAGTATGGGAAAAAATTAAAATGGTAACAAACCAAGCAAAATCTGTTTCCAAAAAGATCCAGTGGAATTGATTTGACTTTCACTTGCTCACCACAAATTCTAGTTCCTTCCCGCTTGGGTTTAGTTTGGTTGGTTGGTTGGTTTAATGATTTAGAATAGAATTTCTTACCATCCTACTGGTACCATGGCAGCTATTAATACTATAGTGCAGATACTTTTACCGAGTATTTGGGTGGGAGGTCTTGATTTATTGGACTCTAATAATGCTGTTATTTTACCCTTTGTTTCTCTCATTCTAAGCCACTTGATTGATTTTGATACCAGCACACGACTGAAAAAAAGAGCATGTAAACCAAAATCTTCAGCCATTATACTGGGTGACAACTAGGCTCTCTAAGGACATTTTCAACAAAATCTCAACATTCCCTAGAAAAACTTTAAGACTCTTGCAAACTCTTCTGGAGAGTCTACAAGAACACTTTTCATCCCCAAGTCAGGAAACTAGGTGAAACTGACACTAGACGTCCTGAAAGTGCAACATTTTCCTACTCTCTAATAGTCAGTGGGGCTTTCTCATTTTCCCACTTTCTAGACTAAAGAAAAAAGGTTTTGTTAACAACTCCCCAAAATTCCCGATTTCAAAATCTGAGATTGATCAAAAATTGGTGATTTCAATAGAATTCCATTTTATTAACAATCTATAAAGCTTTTTTTGCATCCTAGTGTGGAATAATAGCAAAAAATTACAACCAAATTCAATTATATTTCAAAAAACTCAAGGGGAAAGGATGCATCTGTTGATTTAAGTACTAATCCACTTTTAAAAATTATTTTTAAGTACAACCTGAGAAAATATGTGTTAAAACATCACCATTTAGCTAGATCTCTAACAACATTATCTAGAATTTAAACTATGAACTAACTCCTCTTGCCCTCTATCCTAAATAGGACTCAACAGAAGTAAAAAAAACCCAGCATCAAACCTGCCTAACTATCTCCCTCCCTCTGTAATATTAAAAAACAACTTTTCATTTCAAATCCCAAATATAAGTCTACATTAAAGAATTCTGCAAGGTGAATGGCTTTTCTTAGACAGTAACATTTTACCTGAAAAAACGTACTTGAACCTAGTCCAACGTTAAAACAGTGGTTGCATCTAATTCATCTTAAGTAATCATGAGGTTGTGGATACATGTGTATGCATATTATGTACTGAGAACCTAATCTTTGTTGTATGCAATGTATAGTCCCTCACGGCTACACAGATCAAGCAGACAGTCTATGTACTGGGCCCTCAGCTCACTGGCTGAGACCCCTTTTGCAAAGGAAACTCAACACACTGAGATATACTCAATAATATGCAGCTGCCCATCACACTGCATTGTGAAGTTTGTTTAAAATTTTTATATCCTTCTAAAAAGGCAAAGATGTTACTGCTTCATGAACACTACTGCAAAAACAGACTTCTGCCACTGAGCTGCATATGCAGCTCATGTATTTTCACAGATACTATGGGAAGAAACTATTAAATGATCCAAACCAGATTCTCAGTCTAGGTTTTTTCCCTCAAAACATTCTGGAAGTTAAATGTGCCTATAAATATGTGTTCAGTTTGGCTGTCCAAAAGTCAAACTGTTCTAATAAGTTTGGATTCTGATGTAAGACACAACAATTCCATTCAAATCCATTAAAAAAAAAATCAGAAGCTAAATAAACAAAAATCCAGCAATCAAAAAAGAAATGTTTCTCCTTTAATAGAGAAGAAATAAACAATGTTTATTTTAGATTTAACAAGATTTTAGATTTAACAAGTCTAACCACATTTCTTAACTGTATACCTATGCCTCTTTAGGGCTGGATGAGATCCACCCTAGAGTGTTGAGGGAGCTGAGGGAGGAACTTGCCAAGCTGCTCTCCATCATGTATCAGCAATCCTGGTCAATGGGGGAAATCCCAGATGACTGGAAACTTGCTGACATGATGCCCATCTACAAGAAGGGCAGGAAGGAGGATCCAGGGCAAGAGTGGCTGGAAAGCTGCCTGGTGAGAAGGACCTGGGGGTGCTGGTGGACAGCTGGCTGAACATGAGCCAGCAGTGTGCCCAGGTGGCCAAGAAGGCCAATGG
>JAVSBS010002529.1:83129-118013 GCA_033124195.1 Coracias cyanogaster | reverse complement strand
TCTTTTGCCCACCCCCCCCCCCCCCCCCCCCCAATCCATGTTTCTTGAGCTAATAATGCCATGGATGTTATACTTAATCCACTAAATGCCTAAAATAATATACGATGTTATCAGCGGTGAGGGAATTAAAAATATTAATGGTACTTTAAAACACTTTCAGAATACTTTCAGACCTACTATATATGGTTTCAGACCATAGTTAACCTCTAAATCTAGCTAGGACATGGTCTAATCTTTGCATTTGCCGCTTTGCAGAATGCTTAGAAGGAAAGCAGCAATATATTTTCCTAAGACTAAATACAGACTATTTAAACAAGCATCAAGTAACCTATCGATTTGAAAGGAAAGTATATTTCACTGTATAGCAATGTTATGAAGTTTAGAAGAGCAATTTCTTAAGCAAAAAAATGTGCATCTAAATACTATCCTTTTAATAAAGATATTTGAATAATTTTCTCTATGTAATGACTGCAGTCAGCCCAGATTCAGAAGTTAAACTCACATTGCCATTAATTTTTTATATATGAATTTAATATACTTTACAGAGAGAATCCCTGAGAGGAACACATAAAATAATTGCATGCTTACGTTAGTTTATAGCAATTCAGAATGATCATTCTCTAGTACAGGCTCTGAAAGAACTTTTATGAAGTTAGAGTGAAAGCTTTAAACTCATCATATGCACAACATTCACTGAAGTTTAATGTGATTAAATGAAATTAAAGTTACATAACTAATCTGGTATTATACATGTTTATCTTGTGTAAGATTCTCTTGTAGAGAAACAGATGCTAAATTATAGCAGCTGGAAGATGTCTAGGAGGATTGACACTTAAGCTTTGTTTATGCCTTGTGTTTAAGATATAAAGCACTAGTCCTTTACTAACCAGTTTACCATCCAGCAATCAAGGGGTAATAACTACCTAAAGAGATCACTCAGTGCAAGATTCATAGAGACTCTGTACAAAACTCCAGGTTACCAAAGTAGACTTCCAGTTAACTAAATACAAATGTATTCCATGATAATACTAAATGTTAACAATACTGATAATACTAAATGTTAACAATACTGATAATACTAACTATTAAAAAGAAATTAAATTCTTTAAAATAATTATTTCCTCATTGAAAATAATTTACTTAAAGTACTTTTATTCAAATATTGACACTGTAAGTCTTCAAAGTCTCACATTCCTTCCCTATGATTTTTTTTTTTAAAATAAGAGTTAGCTGACTCTGGACACTGATGGACATATGTTGAAGTATTCAGCACTATAAATGTATCAGTGAGTTCAAATGTTACTAAGTTCTGAGCAGCGACAAGCAGAGGAAGGGTCATTTGGAAGAAAAACAGGATTATTCTAGGCCTGAGGCCAAATCCTGGTCGGAGTTTTAATTCTGGTTTAATAGTACTCCACATCTTGAAAGATATTCTCAAGAGATTTTGGTGGCATCCAAACTGAAACCAGGAAAGGACCTCTTCCAATTCAGGAGGCCATGGTAAGCAAAGAAGCAGGGGTAGATTCAGATTAAGAAATTCAAATCAGAATGTAATCACCAAGCTCTGTCTCCACGAAATTCAGAAGAGACTTGTTTCTTTTGTTTTATCTTCTTTTTGGGTTTTAGCTTCTTTTTTCTTTTTTTTTAAAGAGCAATAACAGCTAATTTACCTTGATATCTCTTTCTCTGCTGCAGTTTTTCTTCACTGTATATAAAGTAAACTCTCCTTCTCTTCTCCCTTCTCTTCTGTTTTACACTTTTCTTACCCAAAATTCTGCCACTGCAGGTGCCTCAGTCTTCCAGAGATGTCTCTTCTCTTTACTGGTACAACTTTTTAGGTGACAAAAGAGGATTTTAGAACCCAAAAAACGGACATGTGAGAATCACAATCCTACATTCCCTGAACTCCCACAAATACGAGAAGTGCTGAAGGTCAAAGACAACTGTAATGCAAAAATTTACATTATGATTAATTACTGCACCCTCTCTACCAACAAAAGATTTTACTCTTATTTTGAAAAGCTGAATAGAAAGGCAAATAAATATTAATTTCATAAAATCTTGGAATTATATGTGGAAGTTTCCCATTCAAAATCCTTTCTTTTTTTCCAATTCTATTAAATAAATTGTCAAGTCAAAATACTATCTGAAATAAAAAAAACACTAGTCCAATTCTGGCTAATTTTCAAACACACTGTTGCAGTGAATTTAGTAGAAATGCTTGATGTTTAAATCTGAGCAAAACATGGTCGACTGTAAATGCTTCCTCTTCTATCATGATAGTTTAATCAAACAAAACTGTTGTATGCATCTATATTGAAACACAAGATAAAATGAATATTTGGATATTTGGCTTTGCTCTTTGACTGCTGTGTCAAGCTCTTATTTATTTTTGGTGTGTAAACCTTTATACGTGTAAGGAATATATTGATTAATTTGTCTGAGGGTTTAACTCAGATTTCAGAATTAGGCTGGATCAAATATTCTCATTTGACATATCATTTAAAATTCCACCAACATACATTTTACAAGAATAGCTACGTATAGAGATCTTACTCACACATATTGTTTTCTCTCCTGCACTAGTAAAAGTCAAAACAAACAAAAAAAAAATTAGATGGCAATACAAAAAAATGTAGGATTTTTGTAAGACCCCATCTTGCAGCTATAAATGGAAAATCGTATGAACGTGTTCAGTGGAGCTGAAGTTTAATATTACTATCCAAATTCCATTTTATCCCACTGTCACTGCCACCAAAGGAGGGGTTTTATGTTGGAGATAATATGATACCGCAGTATAAGCCCTCCTCAGATTTCAAACAGGTCAACTTGTCAAAGCTTTTTAAGGGAGCCAATTACATTAATTTTCCACAGCAGAGAAATACATATTTCATTTCCATCTCCCACTAGAGATGGGGCCCAGGGATTCTGTTTCGAAAGGCTCTTATCACTAAGTAACATTCGTACCCCCAAAGGAACCTTTGGCAGTCACTGGTCCATTGATATAATTGAGGAAGGTATGAGCTGTCTGACACTGCCATGGCATTGCTCAATAGCGCTGTGCACTAAGCACTCGGAACAATGAAGCTTCAGCAGACGGCCGCATTGTCAATAAATTTCAATTACACTAATTGCCAAGAGTTCAATGAGTGCACTTTCAAAGGGGAGGGGGAAGGACGGATGGAAGATTTTAAAAAGCCTGTGTCTACGAGGGCTAAAGAATAGGATGCAATAAATAAACTGCAGCTTTTAATGGGGGCATTAATGTATTTTTTTAAACGCGGCTTAACAAGATTTTACAAGCTGTACCAGTTTCAGGGATCCTGTTTTACATTTCTTTGTTACTGTCTCCAAACAACCTATACAGAGACTCAATTATGTGGTATTATCTTTCGGGGAAGAATCATTTTCTTAGGTTTTTATGTTGTTCATGTTCTGTTCAGGATGGATAATGCATTTGAAAGCAGAATGCTGTAATGTCAATTCCATGAGCAAATGAGGCTGCTCACTGAACAGGCGTATAGCGACCAAATGCATCGCCTTGCTGGAGTGACACAGTCACATATCCCAAATTAATTAGAGCTATGCAGGAAACTTAACATATCCACATGTGTATTCACACCAATCACTATGAATAGAAGGCACCCAGCAATGTGCACGGAACAGATATAAGTAAGTGATATACTTACCCCTTACCCACAGATTATTTACTGCAATGTCTGAACTTGCATAAAAATATTAGTGACTACCCTGAGCTACATCTGGGAATATTCAGTTTGTCTTATATGGGCTGAGACATCAAAATATTTTCTGTTATGTTTAGCTCTCTAGCTCAAACTTCTGCTCAAAGCAGGGTCAGCTCTGAGGTCAGAACAGGTTACTTGGGACATTATCCAGTTGGTTTTCAAAATGCCAAGGACACAGTTTGCCCAGCCTCTCTAAGCCACTTGTTCCAATGCTTGAATGTCCTCACAGTGAAAAAGATTTTCATTACGTCTGCTTGGACTCTTTCAGGTTTCATCTTGGGCTTGTTGCCTCTTGTCCTCCCACCATGCCTCCCATTCATCTTCCAAAGAAAGTCATTGTTCTAAGTACTGTTTAGTTATACAGACAGAGTGTGAAAGCTCTAGCAAACGCACAACCAAAAGAGGTACACGTGAAAGCATGGCAATATCAAGAAAAGGATCTGAAAGTGGGCCTCCTCCAGTTCAGTCTACTGGCATTTAAAAAAAAAAATCTCAATGCTTTAAAAAGTCATACATAAAACTTCAGAAGGTTTTATGGTAGCCCAAAATAGAAATCTCAAAAAACTCTTTAGAAGAGAATGACAGCTTCAAAATCAGTCCAGGAAACAAAACACTGTTCTAGTTTAATATTTTTCAAGATTTGTTTCTTTAATAAGAAACTAGAGAACAAAAAAACGTCACTTCAGTTTGATAAAATTAGGTCTTCAACATCTCAGTGCACCACTGAGAGTGGTGACAATAATGACTAAAGCTGTGAAGGGCTCCATTAGACACCAGAAGAATTTACAGTACACTAGCTCAAGGCACATAGGTTAGAAACAGTCACTTACCTACACAGGAGATTTTTAACAATTTAGTTGAGAAACATGAGCAGATGACCTCAGTTTTATGGGTAAAAAGAACACATAATTTCTAGCAAAAGAGAGGAGGAAATGGGGGAACAAGGGGAAGACTAAATTTCTTGTTCTGCTTGATTATGTGTTTAACCCATTTTTTTAAACCTCAGAGACCAGATCAAGATTTGCCTGTGGTCATATAGGAAAACTAAGGAAGGGCTGAGAGCAGGACTTAAACCTCCTGGAGGCAATATTGTCCAATCACAGTATTTTTTTAAAATTACCTCAAAAATAAATGCACATTTTTATGCTTCAGGGTTTTCCCTGACCCAAAGAAACCAAATTTATGAATACTCACTATGAGATTCCTCTTTCCCATCCATATTCCCCAATTCCATTTTCAACAGCTAATTTGGAAGTGGAATTCAATGTGAAAAAAATGAAAATTCCAAGGAGCTTCCTGAAGAATCACTGCTTGCAAAGAGGAATAAAGACCAAGTGTTCTTCCACCCAGAGAAGGTGAGTAGTGCTATGTGCTAGCCACCCTGCACACCTGCGGATCTGTCTTATTGCAGTTTGCATCACTGCTTATGTTTAAAGCAGGGTGCTGTGGTCAAAGGACACAGCTTGTTTCTCATACAGCTCACAAAACACCTTATTGTTTGCCAGGCATTTTTGCTAAATCCAGCATTTTCTTAGCAACTTCGAAACTCTAAAACAAAGTTTCAAGAGTTTCAAAGTGAAACACAGCAGGCTGTTTAGTTTGAGCTGCATTAGATCTTCTGATCACAGATTATTTTGGTTTACTGATGACACAATATTAATTTTAACACAAAAGAACCCACATTTAGACTTTAACAAAAATTTACTGCCAGATGACAAACAGGTTTTCTGATTATTTATTTTACACAAAAATTCTAGATGCCAAAATTAACCAGTCAGCCCAAGTATGTTACTATTTATCATGCAGCTCTCCCCAAAAAACCCCACAAAATACTAGAAAGGCAAACTATTAATCTATCTGGGGATTTAAATCCTGCTAATCAAAGCAAAGGAATTATTCAAAGATTTAAGATCAGGAATCATCATGATCCCGTATTTCTACTTCCTGCACAACACAGGCTGCACAACGTCACAGAATCATTTCTGCATCAAGACTGATAACTTGTGATTGAACAAAAGCTGGTTTTAGTAAGATATTTGACCTTAATTTAAAAACCTAGTGACAAAATTTTCACCACATTTATTAGTATTTGCTAGTGTACTGAGTTTCTGTTGTTGCCCCCAACCACACGCACAGCACATTCTACCTTTTGGAAATTTTTAGGATTGTGTCTACTAGTTTTAAAAGACAACTAGGTAAATATTAATGCAAATCAAAAAAGGGAGCATCAGTGGTGCTCTGTACACCTTTGACATGTAAAAGCCGAAACAAAATCTTAACATTAGACTAATTTTCATATTGAGTTGCATATGCATTTCCTGTTTTCCATATAATATTTTGCTTATGGGTTACAGAAACCTAATGGAACATACTATGTAAAATAGCTAAATCACACATAAATTAACACATATATAACACAATTAATTTTATTTTTATTATAATAATTCTGGAAAGCTATTCATCCACTGGAAATTATTTTTCTAAGATCCAAACTTGTACACTGTGTTGTAGCCCGCTGGCAAAAAAAAATAATTCTCCATTCAATGACACATTTATGAACAAGACCTGTGAGACATAAGTTAGGAAAAATCTCTCCATTTCCCTTTAGAAATGAACATGTTCCCTAGCGCAAAAGAGGAAAACAAATATTTGCTTGTGAAGTGTAACAAATATTGTTGATTTCATTTTTATAATTTTGGAATATGCTTTCATATGTGCCAAAAAAAGCCAATTATTAATAGTATTTAAACTATCATTCAAAGTATTTATTCAAGCAAAAGAAAACTGTTCTTTTTTGTAGAAAAGTATGCTTGGTGCTATGCTGTGTTTTATATCAGAAAATTGTGATTGTGTGCTTTCTTATCTTTTGGGACAACCAAGTAAACTCATTGAGACAAAATAATTTTAAGCTTAAATCATAACTTTGGAACTAACTTTGCAACTGGAATTGGTTTATTGTATCAGCTTTACTAACAGTTTTTAATTTTATGGTGCTACATTTTTCAAATTACAAAAAATGAAGAACACAATTTCCTGATTCAATCCTACTTTAAAACAGTCTTAATGAGATTGTCAAATGATTCCTGATGTCTCAAAGTAATTTTTTTGCTCCTTTCCACTTACACAATAGATTACTGCTTCCAGGGTAACAGGACACAGCCATATGCAACTTTCTTCGTGTTTCTAGAGCATTTTAAGAGGCTTGTGTTTTCCACAGACACAAATTAATTTTATAGTATTTACTGTGTATCCAGATTAGAAGGAAAGCTCTCTTTTAAACTCCTAAATATTTAGTTCCTCTCAGAGCTCCTGTTTAAAAAAAAAAAAAAATCTCAAGTGTTGTTGAAAACTCTGGGAATCCATGAGAACTGTATCCTGTCCAAGTGTACTAGAGAAGTATGATATATTAAACCTGACAGGATGATGTTCATTAATCTTTGAAATGTAGTCGGGACGCTGGTAATTCCAAGAGGCATTACATTAAAATGAAAAGCCCCCTTATGGCAAATGAAGGTGGTTTTTTGTTTCCTGTCATCATCCATTTGTAACTGCCAATAGCCGCTAGTTAAATCAATGCACCTGATAAATATTGCTTGACTGAGGAAATCTAGAGAATCATCATTTCTTAGCACTGGGTATTTATCTTGTGTTCTTATTACATTTATTTTTCAGCAGTACTGTACTCTGAAAACCTTCTCATACCATTTGGATTTTCAGCAATTAACATCGGCCTAAGCGCAAATTGAGAGAGGCGCGTTTTTCAGACCAAAGCATATACTACAGCTGTTGCTTTACCACTGTTCTTTGCAGAGGAAGAGGTTTTTGGACAGAATTTCATGATTACTGGTATTTTTATTCAACATCTACCTCTCTGAGCTGTATGCTAACGTTTGGAAAGCTTTGGAACAGAAAGGCTCTACTTCCCATTCAGCTTTGGAAAAGCAAAATGTAAGACTGTTCCTGTAACACAACTCTAGAAATGGGCCTATATCCTGCAAGCAGGTAAAGACTGGATCTAGGCAGTGATTTACCACTCTTTCATCTATGGGCTGTTACAAATTTCAAGAGAAAAGAGGAAAATGTTTCACTGTTTGCTGTTTAACCTTTAGCTACAAATCATGTAGTTATATTTGTAAAGGAAATGCAGAAAAGTGAGTGGGAAAAAAGTTGTGTATACTTGATACAGTCTTTAAAAATCTCATTTGTTTGTTGTTTTTGCCTATAGTATACAAGATATGAAGTGCAAATTTAAGGCTTATCCATATATCTTTACACTAAATATTTCTATTGCTTGCTTATAAAAAGGAAGTAGTGCCCATTTTATTTGATTGCTCCATTATCATGCAAGTCTAGTCTATCATCTATACATTTGGTCAATCCAAGATTAGTGATCACTAGATTTTAAAAGTACCGATACATGTATATTTTTCTTCAGTGGTAAGATTCCCACACTATTAACATGTGTCCTTCACTGACATGCAAAAACCCTTACAAGATGCTGACTATTCATCAGGGCCAGTGAGAAGTTGTTTAGTTTAACAACAGAAAGAACCACTTCCTAGTGACTTATTGATGAAATTTTTTATTTACCAGACAGGTAAAAAAGCAGAACTTTGAATGATATTCTGAAGTATAGGATCTTCTCTGCCAGAAATTTCTGCAAGCAAATCTGAACACTACCTTGCCATCTCTAAAACAGGCCAACAATTCCACCTCACAATGCAGTAGTAGTAGTGTATAGATACCAGTATTACAGGACATGAGGCACACAGCTAGCAGCTATGAGAGCTGTGAGGATACCAACAATACAGCACCCAAAATAGATAATGTCTCAGGGGAAGTTACTTCACAAGTATAGTATTTGGCAAATGAACAAGTAAAATATACTCAACACATTTGCTAATGTCTAGTGCCAAATCACTCTTCTCTCCCAAGACAGAAGATTCATTAAAAATTAATTTTGCATCATTATCACAAATAGGTTTTGGTCCATGACCTCCACACCAACTTAGCTGGAGATGCTTTTTTTTTGAGCTATACTGTTACCTGAGGTTTTATAGGCAGATTTCATTCAGAATTTGTGCACACACCCTTAATAAAGGCTTGATCCAGCAAAGCTCTTAACTATTGTGTAACTTGAAGCATGAAAACAATGTCACTGAACTCAGTCCAATTGACTATACATTTAAGGTCACACCTGTGTGTATGCCCTTTGACCAAAGTCGCAAATTTGCAAGATTGTCCTGTGCTTTAGCCCAGTTACACCACATCATTCGGAAGGCCACTATTTATATACATAAAGGCTCCCATTCCATTTTTACATAATCTTTTAATATCATTTGATGAAGTCTTACACTTTTGTCATCACTGCCATTCAGTTGCCTTTATCATAACAATGGTCATCATCAGGAATCCTATTATTATCTCTACCATAAATATAAATCTACAATCTCTGCAGTAGACATTAAGATTTGGCTTCAATACAAACAATACAAGCCCATTTCACTGGTCTACCTTGACCTGCAAGAACTGAAGATCAATTCAGTGCCTCAACAACCAGCTTGAGTGGAGGGGCTGTCGTAAACCCAGCCCTGGCTGACTGGCATTCACTATCTTTCTCACACCCTCATTTTCAGTCAGGATAGCTTGCTCCTATGTTTGACAATATACATTTCACATTTGGTAATTATTCTTCATCACATTATCATAATGTACCCTGTCCTAAGGGCAACAGCCCTTTGAGATTCAGTTCTCTTGGCCTCTCCCATTAATATAGGCCTACTGGCTGTTTTACATGATTGAGGTTTGACTCACAGAAATACAAATAACATAAATTTAGGCCACTGGCTTTTTAATCTGCCCTTGGCTCCCTAGCAAGGAAAATGACAATATTCTAATCTGTTTTCCATTATAATTAAGGCTCTCATTTAGTTTATGGTTTTATAATTGGAGCACCACACCTCGAGAAAAATCACAGGTCCTTTTCACTTCACAGGCAAATCAGGGAAATTCTGCACATAACAGAAGAGGCCATAGGCAGTAACAGAAAAGATACTGGTATAGAAGGAGAAGAGACTTCAGAAAGGTTCACATTTCCAAGGTGATGAAAAGCACATCCACACAGCACAACAGGGCACACTAAGCAAGCTCCAAATTCATTTGTACCCAATGCAATGAAAGAAAGCACTGCCCCATAACCATAGCAGAAGAGTTAGTATGCTTCACTGTGCAGATTTTTTAGTCCTACTGACAGGGTCTGGTCTGAGGCCAAATCATTTGACACCAGCAATAAGTAACCCATGCCATGCCCCACAACATGATTTAAATGTGGTCATCACAGTAAAAAGAGTTCATGATTTACAACAGAGCTTCGTTTAGACTGGATCTTTCTAAGAAGATTAAGTCTTCATGTTGTACTTTGGAGAACTGTTTAAATTTGTTGGCTTTCACTGAGTGGATGAAGCCAGCTGAAAAGGTGGTTGTGCTTACAGCAAGGAGCTATGAACATGGGCTCTCCGCTGAGAAAGGTGAGAAGTAGAGGTAGGCCAAAGGCTGGACGAGTAACCCCAACGATAACAACCTTGGGTTTTTTTCTGAATACGGTATTTTAGTTGTTAGCAACACTGGAAGACTGAAGTGTGCGTTTGTTATTTCTAATGTGAGTCATTAATGCTATCCCAAAACAGGAAAACTTCAGTTAGACCTTTATCAACCTAAATACGCTGCGTTCTTTAAATAGAATGCACTTAGAAAACATTTTACTTTTTAACAGTGACAGACAGGTCTCAAGGAAGAAGAAAGTTATGACTTAAGGTTTATTTGTTGTTGTGTTTTTTTTTTCCCCCAAAATCCAGAAGCATCAGGGGAGAGGAACCTTTGGGAGAAGCAGCAAAATGACACACAGATAATCTGGCAATTACTTCAGGAGCAATGAGAACAGGACTGAACTGTAAAACAGTACTGAGGATTACTGCATGTGCCAAAAATCATCATCCATCAGCACGGAAAAACTAGGCATGGTAACAGCAGTGTGCACAACAAAGTAAGGTTAGAGGACTTCCAGTTCTTTTAGGATGCTTAGAGCTCCCGAACTGCACAACAGCCAGGATCACAGAGCTGTTGGAAAGTTATGTTCAAAACAAGTGTCTGACAAGAAAAGTACTATTGTATTGCCATCTCTTTGGGCATTTCTGACCTGCATTTTCTCAAATAGTGGTGCCTTTCCCGAGCTGCCGGTGTATTCTCAAAGCCAGTGTTCAGTGAAGCAGGTGCTATCGTAACCGACAGGTGAGCTGGCCTCTCTAAGGGAAAACAGAGATGCACATCTTTATTAAAATAAACCAGCCTCTGTTGTCACAAGATTACTCCACAAGTCAGAACATGGTCCTAGCAAGGACAATGATGACAGACTTTGTACTGTACACCTCTTGAAACACTAACTTTATGAACCAGGATATGCGCTACATGAAATAGTAGCTAATTGATGTTTAAGGTCAGCCACACATTTTAGCACCTAACGTCCACACACCATATGTCGCTTTCTACATCTCCACCCTCCCAGATATTTTTAAAGAGCTGTCATTCCTTGTCTAACCTTTGGCTTTGAGGAAGTGGTTCCATATTGTTTTCCCTTTGGTTCTCAGAGATACCAGTTTAGGTATTACTTATGTGATCTACAAAAACAATTAAGAAAAGCTGTTGCAAGAAAGTTATTTTAATTTGCTTTCAAAGAAGGGGTTAAAATCAACTTCATTTCAACTACAACACTGTTAACTAGCAGTCAAAGAACTACACTACAAGATGATCATGACTTCATTGCTAGGAGAGCATATTTTTACAAGAATTACATGGGAAATATACTGCCATAGAGATGATACCAGAGGCTGCACATAGAACTGGGAGTGTTCAAAAGGGATCTGAGAGTGTTCAAGGAGGATATGGGATACCCTACCTACTGCACGATACCTGTTCTCTAAAGAAGCCCACTGTTGAGATGGCTTCAACACTTCTCTACTGAAATGGCCTTTAATTTTTTTTCTGATATTGCCTGAGCAATAAATGTCTCAACTTTTTAAATGGTAAATTAAACTAGCTACTAACAAAGGTTCAAACTGAAATTGTCACAGGAGAAAAGATTCTTCTTCTACGCCTTCTTTTTACCCTATTCAAAATAAAATAAAAAATGAGAAATGACTATTTTTACTCATATATTTTATTGTTATTCTGCAACTTCCTAAAACTGAAAGAGGCTCTGAAATTGCAGAGCAGTAAAATAAAAAACAAAAAAAAAGGAAGAGACTAAATCACAGATATTATCAATTTCATTGCAAGAAGAAAGATAAGGATGGGAAAAGAACACGTTAGGCCTGCATAATTTTGATGTTGCCATTTCATCAGTCTACAGTGTTTTCTAAATGGGAAAAAAGAATCAGATAAAAGTTGCTCTCTTTTATATCATGTTAAAAGTAAAAATTTCACAGTTGCTTCTGTTTTGGTGAAATTGTTCTGCCATTTTTCAACACAATCTACTGACATGTTATCTGGCTTCATGAAAGACCTAGGAAGAGAAGAGAGGTTTGAACAGGTTTTCTCAAAAGCAGTCAAGTATTTCCAAAGGCTATTTGTACCAAGAAGTAAAAATTACTGTTTCAGCCATAGCAGAAGTGGCTGCAAATCTACATAATCCTAAAATCTTACCACCAGCTACTAACTGAGTTAACAGTGTTCAACTCAATTTTCATAAAGCTTAGAGGTCATGTAGCCAAGTGAAAATAGCTGACCGACCACAATTTTTGCCAGGCAGACTACAATACCTGAATTTACCACTAAGCCAAAATGGAATTAAAAAGTGAAACAAATTCCAATTTTACTAATTTTGCCACTGTAAAACAGTTTCATAGAAGCTGAACTTCCTTCATTCTTTGCAGCAGTTTTATGAAATGATTTGGCAAACTCCACTCCTGCTTCCCAGACAAGGCAGTTAAATGTATGAATTAATTCACCAAAAGAATCTGCAAACGTGCTTACACAAATTGATAAAACTATGATATGCACGTTAATCTGGTTGATTTAAACAAAAAGAAGGCAGCATGTCAATGTTTAAACTAGAAACCATTGTGGCTTTGGGAAGAAGAAAATTAAAAATAAAACCTCACTAAGTCAACAATGATTAATACTGAATATCTGAGCCATAAAATCTTGAAGTGGGGTGAACAAAAAAAGCACACTGAAGACCTGGAATGTTTAGATATGGATACATGCTTCAGAATTCACAGAATGCTACTGTGTCTGCAGACATTGGGGTGAGAAGTCTAATGCACATAATTATGAGCATAATTATCTTATGCATTAGTTGTGATACCTTTAGAATTAATTCACATGACACAGTGCATGTAAATGCTTCAAAGTGTCATGAAGTCCAGGAAATAGAAAACATACCTGGTCAATACTAACTTACTTTGCTACATGATTGCATAAATATGTCATGCAATAAATGGTTGCGCAATTGTTTAGCTCTTACATGGAATTTCAAAAATTTCTTACAATTCTGAAGCCAAAATCATGCTCAGGTCTCATTGACTCATGGGCCAAATAAAGAGCTTGAAAAACAGGAGTCCTAATATTTAAGTCAAAGACACTAAACTTAAAGGTCAATAAAATATGTCTGGAATTCTGGCAAAATGTTCTTACAAAAGGAAGATAGAAAATAAAAGGATGACTAGAAAATGAAGTAGCAATAAAAAATAAATTCCTTTTATGGGATAGAAACGTTAGCATAGACACAGAATTCTGAGAGACATATTCTGTAGTCAGAAAAATCCAATTAATCAAATATAAAGATAGATTTTCAACATCCAAATTTTTAGAACATTCTTTTGCTACTGGGTTTTGAAGTTGTACTTGTCTTCCTTTAGAACACCGAGAAGAAATTGCAAAACTAGAGGCTACCAAAAGCTAAACTGTCCTAAAGTGCCCGGGCTGGACACAGACACCACATGTGTAACTAGAAATATTCACTTTTGCAAAAAAGGGTACTCCTAAATTCAAACTCTTTTTTTTTTTTTTTTTTTTCTTTTTTAAGTATTTTGCTCAGTACATCCAAAAACCTAACAAAATCAAAACACAGTTCTAAGAAAGAAGTCAGGACATAATGGTACCGACTGTACCACTTCACAATACCTTCCAAAGAATGACTGACAACTCATTTCCCTTGGGAAGTAAATATTACTGTTTTCGATTTTTCAGATGGAGAAATGGGGAACTCCATTCTGGCTGCATATCATATTAATAGTTTCTCAGAGGCTTTGTGGTGCCCACTAGCACAGCTACTTCATTGCAATGATATCAAACATACACTGTACCCTCAGAAACATGAGCCTGACCTAGTACAGAATTGTGATGCAAATAAACAGAGAACAAAGCTCGCTGTAGTGGAAATAAGACACAAACACAGATGATGCACACTAAGTGCTAAGTGTTTTTCAGACAGGAACACAGGACTTGCCATTCTGGCTCAAACCTTTTACCCACCAGGCCTAAGACACTGTCACCAGCAGTAGCCAGCACCAGATGCTTTGGTGAAAGATGTAAGAAACACCCCCAGATGCAGGATAATCTGTCTCCCTTGAAGGTTTCATCCTAATCCCTTTAGTTAAAGATTCCCTTAAATCCTGATGCATGAGGGTTTTTATCCCTTCAAATACTCTTTTTTAGCATTATTATCATAACTCTGGATATTCTTGTTATCCATATAAATGCCCCTTCCCTCTTTGAAGCTCGCAAAATTCTTGATTTCATCTTCATCCAGAGTCAATGAGTTCCCCTGTTTATATAGGCACCTTTTGCTAAGTGCTTTAATATCAAGAGACAGGGAAAACTGTAATCTCCTGATCTTTGTTCTCTGCTGCATTACTTGTTCTTTTTTATACCACATACTTTATCACTCTCACTGTCATCTGACTCCTCAGGTAAGCAATCATTTCAGATAGTTTTATGTCACTAGCCTTTCTCTCTACTTTTTTTCTGGGCCTGTCCAATTCTGCAATATTTTTTTCCAAGATGGACTTTCCATTAATGCGCAATAAATTTTATATAACACCACACTGCTGGCTGATATAATGACTGTGTATGCAATTACTTTAAGCTTTTTTCTATATTTCTTCAAAAAGAATGTACCTCACTGTTACCTAGTCTAACTGAGCCCATGTGAAATTCCTTAAGGCTTCTCTGGACTTGATTAACAAGTAACCCACAAAGTGGTTATCTACCAATAACGTGTTGTTGCTGCCTCATTTCTCCTTCCTTTTCCCAGATAACTAATAAATACATTACACAACAACAGACCTAGTACAGAAACTTGTGGCTATTAACCTTTTGCCATGATGAAAATGGACCATTTGTTCCTGCTTTGTCTCCTGCCTCTCAGCTACTTTTTGATCCATGATATTACATTGCCTCACGGCTACTTGGTTTCTTTTAGGAGAGATATTATCAATCCACAACCTTCAAAAAACCATGCATGACTAGCCACAGAATCACATGATAGCTTACAAATCATGACATATTAAGACATAATAACAATTCTGTTTCTCCTGGTGTCCGATTTCTGAGCTAGATTGATTCATGATCATGAGCTTTTATACCTGAACTTCAAGGCTGGGTTCTTTTTTTAGATTTTTTTTCTTTTTACAAAAACTTCTCCTTCCATTTCCAGACTTTCATAACCAAGAACTTAAAAGAAACAAAATCAAGTAATATGGTTCTTAAGAGAAAACCCTGAGAGCTAGCAATGCTGAGTAGTGTCTCACTTATGACCCTGTCAGAGGCCTTTTGAAAGATATACTTAACAGCCCCTCTATTCATTTTCTGACACATTCAAAGAATTTTATGGCATTAGTCAGCTAAAGTTTGCTTTGCAGAACTACATGATTTAGCTGTAGATTATCTTCCAACTTGTTTTCCTATTTCAGTGTTACTCCAGCTAAGTACCCAGTAAGGTTTATCATCAAGTAGTCCCACAGAGCTCCTCTAGAACCTTTTAAAAGATATGGCCAGCATTTCAACCCTTTTATCATCTGGCCAGTTAGCCCATTTTTAAGTAAGCTGTTGATTTTGTTAGAAATTCATCTGAGTCACACTTAAAACTCCTTTAAAATTCTTGGATATATGCCATTTGGGCATGGTGACTTAACTTCTTTTGAAATTTCACTGTTTTACTACACCTTTCAAAAGTATAGGTTGAAAAACCTTTTACAGATCAGTGAACCACTGGGAGAAAATAAGTGTAAATCATCAAATATTCTATGTTAAAGGACACATAAATTGTATAGAAAACTTTTTTGAATGAGTTCAATAGTGAACTCCAAGCACAAAGGTTAAAAACCTCAGACAGGAGTAGAGAAAAAGACAAGATACTCAGGGCAAGTATCATACCAAGGATTACCTTAGCAACTGCAGAAGCCATACCTACGGCTACTTATTTTTTTTAAGGAGTCACACATTTAATTTCATTTCCTCTAGCAATTGTATCTACTTTTTCGGAAAAAAACAGAGTTTTCTTATTGGGATAATATCTTGCTACCAGACCTAGGTGAAACAGGTAGCTTTATAACAGCTTCTAAGAACTAAGCACTCTCTAGAAAAACTCCTTTGCATTTACATTTCTAGAATGTAAACTGTGAGAGCTTCACTTCTGCTCAGTTGCCACTGTCCTACTCCTTTGGATCCTGTGCAGTTGAGAAAAGCTTGGAAAATGTGCAATTTCCTCTAAGAACCTGTCATACTTAAGATAGTACTTAAGGTTTGAAAAACTTTACAGCATCAGAGGGTAAAAAAAGACATAATTTGAGATAATCTGCATAATTCTGTTGCCTGCAAGTACCTAAAAACAGATCAGTGAAAGTTCTGCACAGACCATTGCTAGTTGCTAGCAAACAGCAAGACAAACAGCTGAAGAAAGTAGGTCAGAATTTAAAGGAGGAAAAAATAAACAAATAAATAAGCAAACTCTCTCAGAAATAGTATAGAATGTGGGGAACAAAACATGGTTCCTTCCCAAATCACTAATACAAATACTGGCAAGAAGCTGAGAAACATATCTTGCTTGTTTCACGTGAGAGATAAAAAGCTTTTGTGTGACTAAGGAGAAAGATAAAGGTTTATCTAGTGTATAACTGTACATGTTCTACCATATATTTGGCATGTGGGTTCCAGAAACTCAGTTTCAACTCACAGTATTTGAAAAGTGAAATTTTTAAAAACAAGAAAAGCAATTCTGTTCTCTTGTAAACTTTTGCATGGCAGACTGCAAAAGTTGTACTTACCAAAGCTCACAAATCAAAAGGAAATTCTGCCACTTCCAACTTCCACACCGATCAAGAACTTCCCCAGAACTGGGAATTCCAAATGCTAAACCTGTGAAGCATAAGAGAGGACACAGGCCAAGTCCAGCCGCCTTTGTAAATCTCCTGAATTTGTACTCTATGTTTTTATATTGTTATTATGTTCTGACAAGGTCACCACACAATGCTATACACGATGCTGCTGCACCATTTTGGGAATGAATTGCTCAGTTCTCCTGCATCTAGAAAGCACACCACATAGAAAATATTGGTTTATATATAATTTTAAAGCAAAAGCTGATTTCCAATAAAACCCGTAATTGCAAGAAGATATGAATTTATTCACAAATGCCGGGCACCACTTACAATTTTCCAAGATATCTTTTGGCACAATAGTTATATTACAGTGCCATCCACTGACTCTCCCCTGCAAGTACGTGCACTGACACACACAGCTGCTGTTTTACATTGAATTGGCTTAATTCCCACCGAAGGACCAACCATCCCAAGACAGATATATTCCCAATTCATTTCCTCCTGCAATGATAACTGTGAAATTTACCCAGCTCACAAAGGAAGAGAAATAATTTCTCTAATAGCCTTAATGGGTTTTCAGAGACCTTGGCTAGCAGCCAAGAGAGTCTTAGGCATGGCTTTGCAGGCAGCATGAATACAGAGCTTACTTTTGTATGTGTGTGTGCATGTGCGTTGTGTGCATGGTTTTATTGTGAGATACGTTTCAGGGAAAAAAAATGTATTAATTGAACCCCATCAGCACTGATGCGCCCACCAATAGTTTTCCCTCACTGACATCAAGGGATATGAATGAAAACTAATTGTGCTTCAAAGAAAAGGCAAATCACAAGTCTGTTGTAGGATTAGGTTTTTCTTTAATTAAGATTGTTGAAATAAACAGCAAGAGAGCTGTTATGGACTTTTTCATGTATACTTTAGTTCCAGTTTCTCTACTGAAATGTGAGACTATCATGTTATTACAAAAGAAGATCAAAGAAATGAATACACTAGAAAAGCCTAAAAAGCTTTCAGAAAAAAAAAAAAAAGCCAAAATATTATGCTTTACTTAAGTAAAATTCCCTGATATAGCCCGCCAAATGACTGTTTTTAAGATTTCAATTACAAAGTTCAATAATAAACTCTTACAATTAGAATTTCATAGTATATGCCTTACTCATACTCTCCTTGAAATAGAAGTAGAGCATGTAAAGACAGATTTTAAAAGAAATAATTTTGACAATTCAGGGGCTGCTATAATTACCACAGTAAAATACATTTCCTCCCTTTTTGTTACAATAGATGTTCATTGCCTGGCACATTACATGCCAGCACAGGACATTGTGTCCACACACCAGCATAAGCACACTGCAGAGACTCTGCTGTGCTTTAAAAATCCTACACAGGCAGATTCATTTTTGTGACAACTTTCATGCTTAGGAAAGGGTGACTGAGCCATGGAGAGCTTTAAATTAGGAGCAGGTTAGGAATAAAGGAGCCTGAGGAGTACAAGGGTAGTCCAGCTGGTTAGACTATGTAGTGGCAGTTCTGCACCACACGAGTACATGTTCTTAGGGGCAGTAAGGTGTGGGGGGGTCACAAAGTTATGTATTCTACCATGCCTGTCATGCATATGGTGTGAAGGGACCTTTAAAAATCTTCCACTATGGCCTGGAGATAAGTTCAAAACATGTTTAGTTGCAACAGAGTTTTCAGAAGTTGACGTACACACAACAGGCAGAAGAAACAGGCCAAACAATGCATCTCCCCAGGTTATCTGCCATAGATACCTGTCCCAGCCATACAGAGAGTAAGGCAGGAAATTCCTTTGGAGCGTTTTAGCAGATACACGTCCTGCATGACTTGCCAGTCTCTCAGCACCCTCCATCTCTTAATCTCTAGCCCCTTTCCCATTCTGCTGGTGACAATCACTCGTTTTAAACACTCTCCTACTCCTACCTATACTGGCAATGGAACAACAGCTGTGTTGCCTCCACACTGTGAGCTGGCTGCCTTCTCACATGTAAGATTTTAGCAGCCAGGTACACAATGAGCCAGGAGCCATCAGCTAGACAAAAGCTGTAGACCTTCACAAGCACCAGCCACCACCACAACACTATTCCTGTTCAGTTATTGCCAACTGTTTGCTATACAGCAATATCTACTATTGCTTCTCACTCTTCACAGAAGAAGAACGTACCCAAGCTCATCAGCCGCAAAGCACTACAGATTTTCATAATCTGTGGTCTTTGTCTTTGAGTACAGCTGGGGAAATCTACATATCTATTACAATTATATCAAAGGGTTTTAGCACATTGATACTGATGTACATATGTTTCCATAGTGCCTACATGGAGGAGTTTTAATAAAGGCTATACTGCTACATCCAGACAAGTACATCCAGACTGTTACGTTATGAAAGCTGGAAAAAATTGCTCTGGGGGAAAAAAAAAAAGTCACAACTAGGAAGTTCTCCCTAGGAAACTGTGTTCTAGTTAATGCAACAGTAAAACCCCACCTCCTTGGGCTCCAGGTTAGTTCAGTGATACCTGACTGCAGGGTCCAACTGTACTGAAAGTCAGCTACTTGAACCTAACAAAGGGGTAAAACACAAAGCTATAATATTTGGAATGAGAAGGGAAAAGGAAAGCTTTTTTTAACAAAGACAAGGATCAGGAAGACTACATTTGTGCTCCTGAATTCTGAGGCACTGCCTTTCAAACTGTTCCTTTCAGCATTACTAGAATAGACTGGATTTCTTTCAACTAAATTTTGTATCTGCAACCACCTTGATTTCCCTGAGTCTCAAAATATGCGAGTTATTTTTCACAATAGCATTGGAAGCATGGACTAATTTTGTCGTCACAGAAAAGGAACAAAAGTCCAAATTCACCAATTTTGCTTTAAACAAAGATTCTTTCTCAGACCTCTAGTCTCATCATAGCAGAGATTAAACGATGGTTTAAGCTCGACTCTCTTGAGACAGGTACTTAAAGCTGTTTGAACATTTCTGCTTTATCCTTTCTCTAAAAGCTACAGTGCTAAAAAGAATTCTCTTCCTCAAAGACCGCTGAAGTCAGATGGAGATAGAAAAAATTTGCTGGATTTTAGCGCTCATGAAAGTGGGAGACTGAGCACATGCTCAGAGATACATATGTATCTCCAGAGGCAAAATGCACATGTCCACAGTAATAATTTTGGTACTCAATATTGTTTCCAGCACCTGGAATCCCATCTTCTGCTTTCCCTGCTTCTTCCAATATCTGTTAATGTCTTTTGCTTAAGCTTTTGCAGTGCATGTATATCAACTGGCCAACATATTACTGTCATCCTTTAGGGGCCAGGAAACCCAAAATAACTTTAGAACAGCCACTAAGTGTAGTGAACACCTTATAATGCCTAACCTGAGAAAACTGTAAAATGAATGGAACATAATATGCTGCCTTTTAGGTTCATAACCTCTAATATCACATAGTTAATACTGCTCATTGTTCAGAACTACTGCAGACATCCCAGGTCCTGCCCTACCAGATGAAAATCTGGTGTCCACAAGTACATCCAGACTGTCATTTGAAAGGAGCTCTCTGTTCAATTCCAGACTCACCATCTATCTAGATAGTAACCCCAGACATGAAGCCCTAGGCAAAGCAGAAGGCCATCCTCTAAAACACTCAGAAACCTATTTCCCTAAAGACTCCCGAAAGCTTTATATGGTTAATATGCTGCCAGGCATAGCAGGGCAAAGTTTTCTTTAGCTGCTTGCAATGCCCAGGAGGTGGACAGAGTGCAGAACACATCATGTCACAATCACTTTTGTGGCCACTTCTCAGAAAAGCAGTATAGATTTAACTATTTAACTATTGATTTAACATTCAACCTTCTCTTGAATGTTGCTTTTTTAAAAAATTATAAGATCACTACCCTACTAACTAAGCTGTGTTCTGGTTCCATATTCTTATCTAAAAATCCCCATAATGCATTGCTGTTTTGATTCAACCTGGAAAAAACACAAGAGCAACATGGATTAATACCTCCTCCAAAGAGTGGAGAAACCAAAATCAAACATGTATGGAGGTTCCAGCTGACGTTATTGCCCCCAGATCATACAGGCAGGGCAATTCCCCATTTGTCATTTCACTCTTTTAATTAAATTCATCCATCTTGTTTACAGACTATAGTTATACTTTTCCACCTACATGGAAATAGACATATGTTGACCTGCAATATCATGTTCTCCAGCCACTCTTACTAGTCTATAGTCACAGCAATGCTTTTTCCAGCATCCTCTTACCTGGAAACTGTAGACCTTCCTTGTTTTGGGCCAGTGTCAGAATTATCGAAGTCCTCTATTAGGATCTCTACCTACATTACTTCTCCTTGAATCTAAAATTCCAACACCATTTTTAGTCTGTTTAATTCAATAGGTGGCATATAACTACTTCAGATTTAGAAATCTGACCAAACTAAGCATTTCATGCACATTGGTTTAGCAGCAATCACCTGAAAAGATTATGGCTTAGAAGTATACCCTAGATTCACATCACAGACTTTTCACTACTATGTGTCAATGTGTGGGTCAGCTGTGTCTAACAGCCAAATGCTTACCCAGATGCTCATTCACAGACCCTCTTTAGAGGGCTGGGGTGGGGTGGAGGGGGAAATTAAATTGCATGAGAAATATCCCTGTCAGGTACAAGGACAGGGAGATTGCTTATTAATTACTGTTGTGGGCAAAACAGACTCAATCTGGGGAAAATTCCTTTACTTTATGGCCAATTAAAACAGATTCAGGTAGTGAGAAACAAAGACAAACATTAAAACAACACCTGGAGCAGCACCGGAGGGGATAGTGGGGACATATGGTCAGTATACAGCAGTTCCTCTCTGCCCTAGTTGCTCCTCACACATTTCCAGTGCTCTATCATGACCTCTCCCCACGGGCTCTAGCCCTTCAGAAAAAGAAGTCTGCTCCAGCATGGGATCTTTGTGAGCTGCAGTTCTGTCAAGAAGTATCCACTGCCATGGAGCACCTCCTCATCTTCCTCCTTGGGACCTCCTCATGTCATGTTCTTCCTTCTCCTCCTCCTTCCTCTCCTCCAACCTCAGTGTTCCCTCTGCTGTTTCTTACTCTTTTTCCCCCTCTTCCTCCTCTCTCTGTGCGGTATTTTCCACCCTTTCTCACAGTTTCCCTGAGGTGTAACAATCTTGGCTGCAGGGCTCAGCTCTGCCCTGGTACAGGTCAGTTGGAGCCAGCTGGGACCAGCTGTGTCTGGCATGGGGCAGCTGCTCCTCATAAAGGCCACCCCTGCAGCCCCACCCCACCAGCACCTGGGCACCTGCACCACATACAGTCAAAAAGATGAGAATTTACACATATTAAGGCCAGAAGGAACCAGCAGAAGGCTTAGTCTAACAGAAAGTGGTGTGTTTTACTCAGCTATACCCTGCACAGGGTAGAAGCTTACACTCATCTACAAAACATCTTCCTCCAAAAGGTAGTCAGTCTTGATTTGAAGACTGACTGCATCCCTCACCAGCTTAGCTTGTTTCACCATTTGTGTGCCATATTCTTCAGCTGAACTTGCCCATTTTCCATTGAGGTACTCATTCCAAGGAGATAGTATGTAGCACTCCCAGCATCTCAGTCTCACCAGTGTGACGAATACACTGCTTTTGGCATCCTGAAGTTCTTATAATTTTCAGTCCCCGATTTCTCAGTATTAGTTATACTTCACCAAACCTCTCACAATGTAACATTGGTTGCTATTTTCTCAGCTGTCACCAATGTTATTGTTTATTCACTAGATTTGAACAGCTGAACTAAAGCCTTCTAGGTGGAGCGCTGTTTCCTACATGCTTCTAAACTCTCCTTTCCAGGCAGCGTTTGACTCAGTTCAGCAGCCATTTCCTTTCGGGCCTTCGGCTGTAGGAGCTCATTATTTTTTCTCCTACTGAGATTACACATCTGCACATTGTAAGAAGTATCATTTTCTACATGCTCATTTATGTAGTTTTTAATTCCATACCAATGACTTCCCTTATGGACACTCAGAAGCTGAAACGTAAAAATCACTCTATGACATGGGTACCGATGGAGCTGGGGAGAAGAATCCCACCACAGTGTTTACACAGTAACCTCTACTCTCTGTTTTGTTTCTTTCAGCAGATGTAAAATACACAGGTATAGATATGGTTAAAGAATCACTAACAGCTTTATTTAAGAGAAACAAAAAGAACACCTAAAAGCTCAGTCAGCATTAAAATAAGCAGATTGTGTCCTACTAAACAATGCGCCACAACATCACACAATCCGGCCCCAAAGCACCCCCAAGAACTGCACACTGGATTACACCCACCTGCAACGGCTTGCAGCCCAGCACTCAAGAAAAGAAGCCTCCTCCCCACAGCAAGGATGTCGGGAAGCTCACACACACTAAAGGTAAGCTTAATATAGCACAAGCTCTAAGGTAAGAGTCAGGACTGATAAATAAAACAGCTTGAAACAAGAGGTTTGGAAGCTTTACTTACTCTTCCTTGCAGGGATGCCCTTCCCTTTAGCCCCAATTTTCAAGTTAACAACAAACTCCTAACATGCACAAACCACACAGTACCCTCTGGAGCTCTACAGCAGCCTCTTTGATCCTCATCACCTCAAGGCTCAGCTGCATGTCTACCTTCCTTTCATGCAAAGCTGATGTTGGTAAAATCCTCCTCACCTCCAGCCATCCCAGCCTGCACCACCCCACAGCCCAGATGCCTCTCCCAGCTGCTCAACAAGATTACTCTCAAGGAAAGGCACCATCTCCTCTCCATCTGTAGAGTCTTCCTGATCCTGAACACGATGTGCTGCCCAGCCACAGGCTTGTTAACAAAACAGAGCACACAGTGTGTATTCAAGGAGCAAAAAAAAATAGTTCAGCCATTCATCACACTGTTTTTCACATAGTTTTAGAATAACAATAGTGAGTAAGCGTGATGCCACTGAGGTGTTTGTACGAATGGAAGAGTTATATGGGCTGAACATTTAAAAACTGTGCGTTATAGTTGAGAGAGCATTAGGTCACCACAGAGGGCAGGGCAGACAACACCTAATATAAAGGGCACTTGAACAAACATTACATGGGGCTTTGGGAAGTATCCACTGATGGAATAGCACCAGTCCAATGTTCTGTGCTTTAGAGATTACACCTTGCATTTTTCACCATATTTGTTTTTCTCTTTTCTTTTAAATGCTGTCCATTCCATAGTTTGTTGTTGGTGGTTATTTCTGCTTTTTTTTTTTTCTTTTATACTTCCACTATTGTTTTGCTGGTTCCCAAGTCTTACGTGTTCTAGCACAGAAGTGGTGTCTCCCGCTTCTTGTGAGCACTACTGTGTATGCCCTGTTGAACTCGTTCCACAGATAGAGGAAAGGAGAAAGCTTCATATTAGAGGAGGATGCACTTAATTAGAAGGATTCGTATTTTGTAATACAGAGGAGAATAACTAAGATGATTTACTGGAAAGTTTTAGTTCATCTACGTTGATAGTCCATAATGGTATGTCAAAGCACTGTAAAAACAGAACTGAAATTAGTCAGCAGGAAACAGAGGCTCAGAAGGTTTAAATGGCACACTCCAACTTACACAGCAGAATAATGACAAAATCAGTTAAATAATGGTTTCCCAGGGCATCTGGGTCCTTGTTAGCAGGTTCATACACTGCAGTTTGGCCACTGTGTTACATTGGACACAGTCAAAATGGAGACAAGTAGATTTGAGATTAAGAGGTTTGGCTTTTAGTGTTCCTCACCTCAAATTCTGCCTAAAAATGTTAGGCATACAGCTTTACGTATCTGCTGTAATTCATATAGTAGTTAGCTGGCTGTAATGTTGAGCTCTTTATGATATTACTAAATCACAATATCTCAATTATGTTCTGTTATTATACTGAAATATTATACTATTCTTAAGTCCCAAGTGACTGCAAGAGACACAAAAATATGCTCCACTGTACATAGCATGAAAATTAATTGGCCTCCAGATATAGAACTGTATCTGGAGAAAAGTGGAAATGTACTGTAGATAATTAGGTCAGACTTGAGGCCTGCTAAGCCTGCTTTTGACCCATAATATTTCTAACTTGTGGATGCACTTACAATAAAACTGTTATACTCCAGAGAAAGTGCAGCTTTCAAGGTCTTTGCTCATCATACCATTTGGGATTTTCTCATAGAGAGTGAAAAACAGAGACCACAACTTGTAGGAATGAGGGTTTAAATGATATTTTTATTTTGGCATTGCAAACATTGTTTTGCAGCTCAGAAGAGATGCTGATACTAATACACTCTTAATGTTTAACACAATATGCAATGCTGTGGGACTCTGACAAACACTAACACATTTTTAATTCCATATTTAATTAATTTGGGAGTAAATATATTTCTCAAATCCTAAACACCTCACTTCACTCCTCTGCTCAACCCACTCACCAGTGCAAGCTAAAATCTAACACACAGCCAGTCTACTCCCATGAACAATAGGGAGGGTGTCTATGTTAGTATTTTGTTCAACCAAAGAATGCACTTTTGAAGCAAATCTCTCAATTTGCTCGAGTTACTGTGTCTTCATTTGCGTTGTGTCACAGTCTCAGAGAGTCTATTTGGATGATACTAAACTGGAAGGTATTTGCTCCCGAGCAGCACACCTAATGAAAATCAGACAAAATCTGGCATTCAGACCATGGGATCAAATTAGAACTAGCCAAAAGTTTACCCCATGGAAAGTGTATAGTAGGGATCTTGGGTCCTCTACCCCTAGAATTCTGTTCCTATTATGCTGGACTAATTTAATCATTAATATTGACATAGCCTGTGAAGATGTATCTGTAGGCCTAACTGTTAAGGACTATTAATCTTAACAGGCTTAAGCTTTAACTACATAGATTTGTAAAGCTACAACAGTAGCGTTGTGTGTAACAACAGAACAGCCTGGGCAGCTGGAGCCCAGCAAGGCATAGATCTGTGTTTAAGTACCATACTTCCCAGATGGGCTTTATATCTATTCTTATATTATATTTTGAATCCAGTTTCCACAGTTATGTCCACAAGCTCTGACCATTGTTCAGATAGGATGTGCAGTATCACCCAAACACATCAAGTGCCCTCTCTAAAGATTGGGCAGGACAAATCTTCTGCACAGAGTAGGAAGTGGAATATGAGGAGTCCTTGTCTTCTAAAATAAATAAAAGCATATTGCTGAATAGCTAGGAAATCACCATCTGAACTGGCTTGGATTAATTAAGCCTGTTGCTGCTCCGAATGTAGCAGTTTATCTAATGTCCATAAGTATTGTAGCGAATGAAGCTCAAAGCTTTGCACTCCAGGGTTAAATAACGTAAATTCTAACATCCGCACCTCCCCCTTCCCCTGCCTCCCCCTCTCACACCACCCCCACTTCATTTTCTCAAACCACACTCATTTACCTATCAACAAGTCCAGTACTAAACCAATCCACATGGTTTCAATCCCTCTAAATCTCATAGACAATTAACTGGAGGGATTGTGTCTCTTTTGGTGCCCACTTCTCACTGTTTCTGAATTTAGCCCATCAGTGCCACATCTCCCAACTCTTCCACATCTATACACTTTTTTTTAAGAGCCAGAAGTCAGTCCCATGATAAGTCTGGATCTGAACAACTAGAGACACCCTTGTTTTTCAAAAGTCATTAAGAATTCAGGAGCTTTCACTGTCTTCTTGGAGCTGCTGGACAGATGGTAGAAGTCCTGAATCTCCTGAAGGATGTAGCCAGGTTACCAAGAAAAAGATCAGAGAACAATACATCTACTAAGTATTACACTAAATATCCAAAACAATCAGATGGTTTATCTGTGGAGTCAGCAGTCCTGCAAACTTTATTTTCAGAAGATACTAATGGTATGTGGACTACTGCAAAATATTCACCATTCCCTAGTTCACTCTATTAGAAAGAACTACTCAAATAACTGCATTTCACATGGGTCCTGTGTACCTAGAGTTTCTGTGGCTGCTCAGTTGTAAGACTTCAAAATCTCTAACCCGATAAAAATAGAACTGGTCAGGTAGTCTTTGTCAAATGTATTATTCAAAGAGCACTGCTGTTATTCATCAAAACTGTTCTTCAGCAAATAGCTTTTAGCAGCACCCGACCAATTCTGTAGCTGGCTGAATATTATTCACTGAATAAATTAATTCATGTATAATGGCAATATTTGTTGAATAATTTATTTGAGGAATATTTTTTCAAGTATTTGACAAACTCCATTAAACTCCAGTAAAATCTACGACATCATCTAATTAAAAACAATTAAAAGTCTGTTTACGAAAATTGGCCTTATTCTTTGGTAAGTTGTACATGCTTTATAGCATTTGACTAACTCTCAGGTTCCCAGATAAAGTTTGCATAACTCAGACAGGAAAGCAGACTCAAACTGCCCAGAGCTTTAAACTCATATTTTCACTGCTATTTACACACGCCAAGACACATAAAATACATGCTGAAAGAATCTGTGTACTTATCTATACCTGTGTATCTTGCAGACCAGAGTTAATATTTCTATCCAGCTGTGAAATTTATATTTCAGACCATCAATATGATATGCAAATTGTTAAGAAAATTAGTTTTTATGAATTATAAACTGGAATCGCTTTATAATTTTTTTTTTTACTGTGACAATCTCTTTGTGATTTTTTTCCTATGGAAAGCATCTTAACACAGTAGCAAATATTATTTAAAGGCATTTTGTGCAGTATGTACACATTTAGATGCAAGAATAAATTCATATTTTTATTCACACTCCTTGAAAAATGACATTTATATTTACATGTAGTTAATTTACATTAAAATTACTCTAATAATTGGTATTTCCATATTCCACAGCTAATAGATAGGTATTGATAAACTGAGTAATAACATTTTCCAGAGCCAGTGCCTCCTGTTGTTACCAGTCTTTGAGTATGAGTCTAGTTTTCCATGTTGCATTTCTATCCTATACGTCAGTAGTGACCAAAACCTCAGCCTGGTTCTCTATTGCCTAGTAAAGAATTCAGACTGCATGCAAAGCACGAGGCCAGTACTTCAGCACCAACCGATTGGTCTTAGGGGAAAACTACGTGTATATAGGTGAGATCCATTCATTTAATAGATCAAAACAATTCATCCCAAAAGAATGGTGAGAAGGCAGCAGAGGGAAGCTGTTCACAAGATTATCCTGTTGGAAGGATTTTCAGTACATGGGATTATCTGTAATGAGATTAACCACTGGGAGATCAAATTCTGAATGGATGCTTCACTGAGACAAAATGTCCACTAAAACAAAAGAGAAGTGGGAGGTAAAAGCTACAGGATTTAAGCTAAAGTCTAGTCCTGAAAGTCCTGTTGTTCAGGCAGAAATAACAGGAAGGCAGGTTGGCAAACATTCAAGAGACACGTCAAGTGCACATCAGTAAAGGTCTGAAGGCAGTGGTAGGAAAAGGGTTTCTAATGAATGCAGCAATGTGGAAATGTGATAAAAAGTGGCCACTGATTCTTCTGCATCAGTGGGTGGCTGAGAATTCTTATGTTAGAAGCAAGATGCTGCTGCAAACAATCACAATATGAGTTACGTTTTGCATTTGGTTATAGAGATCAGCTTAAACAAGATTTTAAAGAAGAGCCAAGGATGGAGGAAAACGCTATAAGACATCATTCAAAGAATGGGTAACATTTATTCTTAAAATCACCCAGCAAATTTCAGAGGCATTTGGCAAACTGTTTTTCTAGTAACTTGTTAGTAAACAAACTTCTGAACTTTTCACTGGTGCAGCATTTAGATAAAAAAGAAAGTGGTTTTGGGGAGGGAGGTACTGGTATATCATTAAAATGTATGGAAAGAAGTCGCCACTAAATCTTAACTTAGGTCAAAATCAAGATCTAAATTTTCCAGAAGTTTCAGTATTTTGGCACTTCTAATTAACATGAGATGCTGCTAGTGGGTAGGGTTATATTCTTGAGGCATAGCTGAAAGCAGAGGTAGAGACTGTACATCCACCCAGAAATGCAATTGTAGCTCTTCCTCTCAAACCCTGGACATTCTGCATATATTTTCCTGGTCTTGGAGTACTCATGTGGGGCATACTGTCTCTGCAGTGACTTCAGCATATCTAGTAGAGATATCTCAGGGCTATTTTTAAAAAGCTATGGAAGATATTGACTCAGAAAAACTACTCTGCCTGTAAAGGAAAAATATGTTGCTCACAGATGTATTTACAGTTCCACAAGCTGTAAGATTTGGGACTTCTGTTTTAGGTAGAAATAATTACTAGGAACAACTGGCTAGGGAGCCAGGTCTGGCCTGAAGCCCTCACCCTGCCCTATCTCCATTATCCCTCTCTCACTGTAGTAAGATATGTCAAGACAGCTGCAGTTTGTGGTGCGCTCTTCTGCTGAAATGTCCTTAGCTATTCTGTACTCCCCATGCAGGAAAGGGTAGGATGTATTAGGTTTCTATGGCAAGGTGTTGGTAGCAGGGGTGGCTTCTGCGAGAAGCTGCTACAAGCTTTCCCTATATCTGATAAAGCTGATGCCAGCTGGCTCCAAGACAGATCTGCTGCTGGCCAAGGCCAAGTACATTGGCAATGATGGTAGTGCCTCTGTGATAAAATACTAAAGAGGAGGGAAAAAAGCTGCACAGCAGCAATTGTAGCCAGGAGAGAAGAGTGAGAATATGTAAGCGAAACAACTCTGCAAACACCAAGGTCAGTGAAGAAGGGAGGGCAAGGAGGTGCTCCAGGTGCCAGAGCAGACATTCCCTTGCAGCCTGTGGTGAAGGCCATGGTGAAGCAGCTGTACCACTGCAACCCATGTAGGTTAATGGTAGAGCAGATATCCACATGCAGCCCAAGGAGAACCCCAAGCTGGATCAGGTGGATGTGTCCAAAGGAAGCAGTGACTCCATGGAGAGCCTGCACTGGAGCAGGCTCTTGGCAGCACTTGTGGACCCATGGAGAGAGGAGCTCATGCTGGAGGAGCAGGCTTGCTGGCAGAACTTGTGACCCCACGGGGGACCCACAGTGGGGCAGCCTATTCCTGAAGGACTACGCTCTGCAGAAGAGACTCATGCTGGAGTTCATGGAGAACTGCAGTCCGTGGGAAAGATTCATGTTGGAGAAGTTCATGGTGAACTGTCTCCTGCGAGAGAGACCGCACGCTGGAGCAGGAGAAGAGTGTGAGGAGTCCTTACCCTGAGGAGAAAGGAACAGCAGAAACAACATGTGATGAACTGCCTATAGCCTCCATTCCCTGTCCCCCTATATTATTGGGGCAGAGGAGGTAGAGAATTGGAAGTTAAGGGAAGAAGGGAGGTGGGGGGGGGGGAGGTATTTTAAGATTTAGAGTTTTAATTTAAGATTTAGTTTTAATTTCTCATTACCCTACTCTGATTTGACTGGTAATTAATAAAACTAATTTCTTCAAGTTAAGTCTGTTTGGCCCATGATGATAATTGGTGAATTATTTCCGTGTCCTTGTATCAATCCAAAAGCTTTTCGTTATATTTCCTCTCCCTTGTCCAGCTGAGGGGAGGGAGTGATACAGGGGCTTTGGTGGGCACCTGGCATCCAGCCAGGGTCAACCCACCACACAGGACAACACTGGCTACCTGAGGAAGCCCCAGACTTGCAGGTAGCCATGAAGGTGCAATACTTCATTGTATAAGCATGTTTCAGAAGGAGAGAGAAATGAGTATAAGGCAAACATGAGGTTGTGCTCAGTGGGATGCCAGACCTCAGAAAACAAGAGCTGTGTGTTAAGCTCTAAGTCACCAAGGGTATTTGAAAGGCTGCCTCAGGCCTTGCAGAAGTCAAGAACTCTTTACTTGGCAATTGCAGCACACACCCAAGAAGTAGAATAGGCTCTGAGATCTCTGCAACTTAAAGGGATTAAAATACCTGCTTCCCATGCCCCAAAATAGTTTGATCAAGAAACTCCAAAGAGGAAAACAAACTTTTTTTTAAAAAAGATTGCTTTTCATATAGATGTGTGTGTGTCTGTAAGCACACATTTATTTTCTTCTACTTCAGACATACAATTCAGTGTTGTAGGTTTAAAATTTACATGATACAAGTTCCATGCAAATAGGTGCTGTAAATCAATTCAAAAAACTGTTGTCATGTGTAAGTGAAATACAATTTAAATTTAAAAAGTTTCTACAGTATCCATGTTTATCAGATTTCTGTATTCTTAGCAAGCCTGTTTGCTCAAGAAAATATTATTCTTACTGTTGTATTAGAGTGAACATAAATTCCACAGGTTTTAAGTAATTAAGATACTCAGGGTTTGAAGATTGAAATGTTGTTTCCTAACACAACACTTCTGAAGCTGTATGCATGCTCCACTAAGCATCTCACTACAATATTCCTGACAAACACTCTATATCCTGTCTTTTTCATAACTGAGCTTTCAAGAATGCTTGACTTTTTTTTCAAAAGGTGACTGGATCAGGTAGGGGCAGTTTTGTTTGCCCAATCAAAAAGTAAAGTCAGATATTTGAGAGCAATTGTATCTCATTAAATGGACTCACTTTACATTTTTCCTGACTTATCTTTCAGCATACACTGAAAAATAATTAGTATTCAGGCACCAGATGTGAATCCATCATTCCCATTTCTCCATCCTCAGAGAACTGAAAAATCTGTCTCATCTGACATTTGATATCTAACTTTTAATAGCTGGGAAATAATAAAAAATCTGTCAACCTCATAAAGATAATCTTAGGGCAATATAGCTCAACTTTCCCATAGATTTAAAGTTAGGAAATTTAAATGTTTCCAGCAACTAGAAAACTTGTTGCTATGCAATGTAATTGAAAATGTCTGTTACGTTTTCTACATGATCAAATGATGGCTAATTTATCATATACTTGGTTGCATTATACAGAATATGAGCTAAGTAATTAGCTAGAAGCAAATCTTTTTCATTACTGACGATGAACTGTTTTCCTCCTCAAATTAACAGTAGCATGGCAGGCACTAAAAAATGAAAACTGCCCAAAACTCCTCTAATTCACTTAAACTTATTACATATATTTCTAAATAAACTTATTACAAATATTTCCAACGCAATTTGATTGCTCTCTTTAAAAAAGTGTGGCTTACTCCCATATATTGTTGGACACATTACCTATTTCAATTGTTTTGAAGTATGAGAAATGTTCAGATTTCAACTAAGTTTATTGCTTCCTCATCTGAAAGAGGAACCGGGATTTTATTGACAATACACAGATTTTTCCCCTTCTTAAGCATTGCTTTATAGCACTTGCTAAACTGTACTCATACATAGATCCTCTGTAGGAGTGACTCTGGTAGTACACATCTTATGATTTTCTTAATAGCAACACTATTTCAATAATTGTGTTATTAACTAAATAAAATTTAATTTTATTATCTGTGTTTGCAAATTTTTGTATCTGATGGTCTTTTATGAAGAATAAAGCAACTATTTCTCAATCGTAAACTTTGCCATGAAAAATACATTGTTCATCTTTCTGGAAAATGCAACATTTCTCCTCAAAAATAATGAAGCAAAAAATGGTTTATGCTTTCTGATTATCTCATACAGAACAACTATCAGAAACATTTGATGTTTCTGTATTTTGAAGCATCTATAGCCCTTGAGGTTTCTTTGTTCAAGGAAGTCTTTTGTTTCTGAAGGAAGACTGACACAATGTTACTTTTACATTTGCTGTCAATGTTATGATACATTCATATCTTTTTTTTCCAATCAAAACACTTAAATAATACTTAGACTCAGATTCATATCATTATCACACATGGTGTACTGAACTAACTGCGCAAAGCATTGTGTCCCATAAAACCAACATGACAAATACAAATAAGATAGCCCATGGTAAATAAATATAATACAATCATCTTTAGGTAATCAGCACATTGATCATGCAACAACTACTCCACAGATACATTTCAAATGTATCTTTCTGAATTTCAATGGTAGTAGTATTCATAGCTTCACTTTTTTTTTTAACTTAAGATCCCGTTTTTTATAAAAAGTCAGTGCAAGTATAAAGTGTAAGTATAAAGTATGTTAAGCCCATGAGTGCAAAGTACTTCTATTTGGGAAGCCTTGATCTTAGATCAGGTGGGCTGAGAATATAAAGCAGCCTTCAGAGCAGCAGCTCAGTTTGAGTCATCCTGATACCCCTCTCATGGAGTGAATACTAATCATACTTCTCCCTGTTTGTTGTGATGAGACATTTTTTTCCTCACTGAGACAAGTGAGGGAAAGCTTTATGCTTCTCTCCTTGTATTATCTCAATAAATGAGTCTGTATCCAGCTTGAAGGAAGTTTTCCAACACAGTTCTCTGAAAATTTCAACTGGGCGTTACTGTAAGCTCACAAAAAGGCAATTTGTTTTTCCAGTTCCACATCACAGCTCAGAAACTCCTCTCTAAGACCCCCTCAGCAGCAGCACAGTAGAGTGAAGCTCCATGAAGGCTGGAGATTTCCTTACACATACAGGCTGGCAAAGTCAAATGAGAGTTCAGAAAACTCTAACAAGGCCCTTGACCCTTAAAGTTGCAATTAAAGGAGCTGGCTTCTCCCCTACTCATAGTACTCAATCTTTGCAATAAAACAGAGGGCACACAAACAGTAAATGTTCACAGTCACAAAGGCTTCTTCCTTGCACAGTTCCACCCAACTGTGATGCAAGAGACGGGAATAAAGTTCTTACATGCACAGTCTCATGAATCAACTCTGTGACTTGTATTTCAGGTACTCCAGTGTGCTGTTAGATCAGTCCAAAGAAGCTTTTATTTCTCTAAGTCTTTTTCTTTAAATTTGTGGTTAGCATAAGGATCCTGTTTGTTGCTTAAGGTTTCTCTATGCTTCCTGTTGAAAATACATTTAATGAACTCCCCCTTTGCTCTGCAAAGGTTTGATTGATCTTTTCAGCCTTCCTCTTATTCACACAATAGACAAAATAGAAGAAAAGCCTTAAAAGTAAAGCACTGGTTGCTTGACACAGACAAGAATAGGAGGCATAAAGTAACTGTATGCACTTTCTTTTCTTTCTATAGAAGCTGTGCCCTTGTGCAGATAGGAAGAAGTGATTCATGTCCTAGTTCATGCTCAACCCTGAGAGTCCATATGGGTGAATTTATAGCATGACTACTGGTAAATATTGAACAGGGGATTTAAGTGTTACTCATGGAGTTAGTTTCCTGCCCTATCAGGGGAAGATACCTACCTATGCAGGTGAGAGCAAGTACCAAAGGGCAAGGACAAAAGAAGAAGAGCAGGAACATGAGGAACTCTCAAGTCAAACCGGAAAGCATCTCCAGTATTAGACAGCTGTCCAGAGAGAAGTCTTTTTCAGACTACAGCTTTGTACCCAGGTGTCCAAGCTTTTTTTTTTTTTTTTGGTATTTTCTTAGGTACAGGAATTTCAGCTACATCAAGGCAGGTGTTTCGTAAAAATAGTCCTATCTTCTGCAAGCCTGCTACTACCCTTTAAGGGAAAAGAATTGAATCTTTGTAGTTAATGGATCAGTGACTGAATAAAGAGCCACTAACAATGGCTTATTTTACCACTAACTAATGCCATTAATTCTCTCTCCTTTTCGAAAGGCAATGTTAGCCTACTGCCATCCCTCGCTGGGAAGTCATTCACAGTTAAGCTCCTCCTGGTTCTGTGTCTGTGGCAAACGGACCCACCATTTTAAAATGTCTTTTTAAGTCAGCTTAAACTACGACTCCCATGAATCATCAGGGAC